>CAJUYI010006827.1:0-13082 GCA_910591695.1 Galerucella pusilla
ATTTTGATAGATCAAAATATTCAGCAACAAGTCTTTTATTCCTATCCTGCTTTCCTACTAAACAGTTTCATGCATAAATAGAGACCATTAAGACTAACCATCGACGCAATATATTGTTCCTCAAAATTATGGTTTGGTAATGATGAATATGTTTAATTTTAGTGAAAATTGATAGTTTTCTTAAGAAACATTCGTTTCCAGCAAATAAATATAATTTGCTGGGACGATACATTTTTTACAAATAAAAAATATATCGTTAACCCAAACAATATATTTTTTCATGGTTAAGAAATATATTTCACCAAGACAATACATTATTTTATGATAAAGAAATGTCATTCTGAGTTATAGTGCACTTAGTCTTGTTTTTGTTTCAATTGAACCCCATAATATATACCCATATCCCCCCTATCCGAGGCCCACCTGATCTGTCTGTTAGTCACCCTGATCGGCCCCTGGGTGTGAAGTTTGTGTACCAAACCCATCCTTTTGACTCTTTCTTCTTTATAAGTTTAACATAATTGAAATGTCATTCTGCCATAGAATAATTTATCTCATGATAAAACAATATAGTTAGTCCGCAAAAATAAGTATTTGTTATTGGAAAACTACTTTATTTAATTTAAATGCTTTCAAAAGTTGATATAACTATTTTGTCATTGTTCCTTAATAGTTAATGTTCAAGACAAACATGATATATTTTCACAAGAATAAATATAATTTTTCAATTACTTTTTGCTCGTTTGGCCGGTCCCTTTTATCTCAGTGTGTGATGGAGCCCACAGTATTGTCCTTGATGTTTCCAAGCATAACCATACCATATTAGAATTGATACATAAAGGCGGGTCTTCGCCAAAGCAGTACACGTTGACGTCAACTTTTGTAGCTTATATCGCAACATTTCAAGTTAACCAACTAAAAAGTGAAATTCATTTATTGCTTAGCAACGTGTTGAACTAGGAGGATGTTGCCATAGTCTCCGCCACCTACGACCATGTTGATGGTTTTTATTTTCCTTCCAACTTCTGTTCTCTATATTTTGAAAATAGCTGCAATATACAGGCATTTCAGGAACTATACTTTTTGTTTGTGTTTTAATGACGTAAATGCTTAGAATCCCAAAGCTGAGGGTGGGAATGGTGACTAATATTTTCCGATGAGACGTGTTTTTATTCCAAAATTCCACTATGTGCTGAATATGGAAAACAACAAAAAGAAGACCCCGTAAATTTCTTGCTTGACAAAGTAGAAATTACAAAATACCCTGGAAACGCCAATATAAATTGATCGGCTGCTGACATGCTTCGACATTTCTGTGAAAGATTGTCGGAAGGCTATTTTCCTGAATATTTAATTAATTTGTTAACAATAACAGTTGCCGACATGGTGGCCGTCAAGAATTGCTTTGGTGAATGCCTTCGTTAAGAACATAGCTCTTCAATGCTCTCCAATATTCGCCTAAATGAAAACTTATTTTACCTAAAATCATGCAAATTGATGATTTTAACTTCATTTTAGTGAGGCTCAATGTATATAAATTTGATATGTTGTGTACTGATTTAAATTATGGTCGAATATATTGCTGGAAAGTGGGTTCAAACTCAATAAAAGATCGTCCACATCTAGAGCAAACATAAATTATTTTCCTTCCTTCTTTATTAAAACCTAATACGGTTGGTCCCTCGAGGGAAATGAATCGATTTGATACGCGTATTAAACTCGATCCTAATATACCTACTTTTGCTTTATTTCCACAATTTCCTCAGAGTATACTTGTAATGAGCAGCTGTATCAGATGCCTTATTAAATGATGTTTGAAGAAATAAATGTATACTGGTAATGAATTTTGAAGTTAAACCTTACCCGGCTCAAGATATTTGAAAATGAGTTTCATCCACGTTGGATGATGTTTTAAATAAACATTTCCAAATTGCGTGGCTAATTTTGAAAAATTTTCGTATCGAAAATCAATATTATTTTCCCGTCGTTAATGCAAATTTAAATAGACGGTGTTATCTTCTATATTCTCAAGTTTGTTCATCCGGATTAAACTATTAAAATCTGAGAGGACTGATGGTAACTGCCTGAAATGGAATATGCTGCATAAATCTTGAATCTGTCTGCTTTTCAGAGAAGCACTGTCTAGAATTACCACTAGAAGTGTTAATAATTTTGTACAGCTGAACATCTAAATATGGAGAGAAATGAAAGTTTCCTGAATTGTGAAGAAAAGAAGATGAAATTTAATTTTCGAGTCTACTATATTTTTGAAGGGCATGAAATATTCAAGCTTTTCCTCCAATATAAAAAGGAACTTTCTGTACATGAGAAGAATTTGTTTCAAATGAAAAAGTCCTGGAGAGATATTTTGTGTGATGTTTTCTTATGCTTAGCGAGTCCCTTCACCCAACTCTTACGATATTCATGTATCCTGATCAGCAATTAGGCTGCTCAGAATTCCTAGTCTTGCCTTTCTACATATGCCTTGGGTAACTACGAAAACGCTAAAAGCTTGTCAAATTGGGTTGTCAAGAAATGACAAATGAACTGGTGTGGTGCGGTATAAACTATAGATAAGTATAAACCACGAAATACTCGAAATATTGAGCTGAATTTGCAACAGAATATACTTATGTCACATATTATAAAGAGAACAAATACGAAATCTTGACAGAGAACAGTAAAAAGAGAGAGAGATGGGTGGACATACCCATTTAAATGTCCATCGTCGTATGTCGACTCCGTTCGGGATGCTTCGCGAAATTTCTCAACAGGGTTGTCAATTTGCATAATATTTCCTCCAATAAATAGATATTTTATAAGCATTATTTTCAAGTGTAATAGTTATACAGATACAAATATTCGATAATTACTTGTTTTAAATCAATTTTATTAACATTAAAAGAATTATACAATTAAAAAGATTATAATGATTATTTTTTTCACTTGTCAAAATCTGACATTTTGGCGGTTTTAACCAATAGCAATACATTATTCTAGCCAATCATTCGGTATTATACTGATAATTCTTCTTCCTCATCGATAAAACTTTGTTTACATCGAAACTTCAAAATTTTACTTTGAATTTGTCATTATTGACAACTAAAAGTGCTTCGAAGTTTATTGAAAATTGAACAAAAACCGATTGAGTGCCATCACCCAAGAGAATATTGAACATTCAGGTAATACAAAATTTTAAATTGTTTAAAAAAATAATCTTCCCAAATACAACTCGCTCTTCAAATTTTATCACATAATTTTTCATTTTCATCACTCAAACTTGTTTATTTAAGGCAAAAACATTCAAACAAACCGAATTTAGATAAAATCCCTCGTCCTAACGGACTCGTGATTTTATCAATCGGTTTGTTTTCATATTTTTGCCAAATAAACAAGTTTTCGTGGAAAAGAAAAAATTATCGATAAAATTTGAAGCACTCGTGGTATTACCTTTGAATAAAAATAATCATACCATGAATATATACTTTTTTTCACAAACCATATCCTTGACAACCATGCACAATAACGGTGACGGCTTAGGTTAAAACGTCAAAACATGCTCAAAATCACTTTTAATCTGTGCTCAAAATTGATATCGTCATTTTTGTTATTCGACCAATCGATTGTGCGTTGTGGTAATAATATTAACTATAAAAATATAGTGGTATAGACTATTATTATTATAAAATGAATAAACATCACGGTGAAGTGTATTGTTCATACAGTGACTGTCCAAATAAATTTTATTCGGGAATTCGGCTACAAATTATTATCAAAATTTTCCCTTGCATAGGAGTATATTGGATTCTCTTTGATAATAAATAAATCAATAATTACTTGTACTTTAAAATTTGGTTGATTTTTGTAATTGCTCGTGTTATCTAAAAAGTATTTATTAATTAATCTCTCAAGAGTAATGACTATTTATAACAAATCATAAGAATGTACATATATGTATTACAGTAGAAAAAATTGACCTTTACCTTGACGTCACTAACAATGAACAGTAGTAAACACAAACTTTATATACCTCATCCTTTTCTACTGACAGTAAAAACACATCATACAATATACGTACACTTGTCTTTCAAGCAATGACATACGTTCTTATGTATAGTTGAAATAATACCCTTCTTGGTGTGCGTCATCGATTGTTAATGTCTTTCTAACACATTACGTAGGAAGAAATGGAAAAAAAGGCAGGTCTGTGATCAATCCCAATCAAAATATCACAATAATAAACCGTTTTAATGTATTACAAACGTTAACCCTAATCTTTGACTTACAAATATTTGATTGGTTGATGTTTAGATTACGCTCAAGCTCTACCTATCAATCGAGAGTTTAAAATACTATGAAGGCGTTACTTTCGTAGCGGCCATTAATCTTACGTCTTTTTCTACTGTCACACTGACAGTTCTTGACAGGTCTGTACTTGGTTGTTTACGGTCAATTATTATTTATGAAAAGTGAATATTAATCTTATTGTTTTATTTATATGAATAATACAAAAATATGCATGAATACACAGAAAAAACATCAGTATTTTGAAAGTTCTCAAGTATTTTCAGTTAGAAAAAGAAGCTGGTAATTATTAATTGCATAGCATTTTCGAATTTGGCTAAATACAATCCTGATGATCCTATTTATCAAATTTAAGGTTAGCTATATGTCAAAATAGCAAATAAAATAAACGACATGCCGAAAATCCGGATATACATCACAATCGATGACGCACACCACGAAGGGTATTATTTTAACTATAACTCTAATTATTACTTCCAAATGTTGAAAAGAGATAGCACCAAAAACGATTAATCGGTTGTATTCATAAGAATTTATTTTGACCTCTTATGACAACTGTCATTATTTTGATACATCGAGTTTTGTTCAAATCGTTCCATCATTTGCATTCAGATAAATTCTATGAAATCGGTTTTTTTCAAGACCTCTAATTTATTATTTTTATTCCACGATAAGTATAGAATTTTCTGTTTCGCATTTAATGAATATTTCCAACTTAACCTCACTTCTTAGACGGTGGCTGAACAAGATAAACAAGCAGTCAACGTATTTACGCACACGAGAAAGTAAATGTAGCCATTTTTGACTCATTGATTGATTTCGCGAGGTTAGTAGGTATGACGTAAGGGTAAAGGTCAATTTTTTCTACTGTAAATAAATACATAGATAAATATTAGATTATGATTATTGTTTTCATTCATGGCGCAGTTTTAAAGATTTAGTGGAAACTTGAAAAAACTTGATCCGGTACTAGAAATTGTTATTTTCCCCGAGTCAACACTGCAATTTGGTAAGAAATTCAGAAAATATTTTAAATTGGCAACATCGCGACCCTACCGAGGTCATTGAAGACGGAGCTGAAAATCGTTTGATGTTTTACCGGGATTCGTATCTGCTCTCTTTATAATCTGTGCTTATGTCACAATTTGTCCTTTGCTGCTACACCTGAATTCAATAATCATGTTCATGAAAAAAATGGATTCAATTTTTTAAATCAGAATTAATCAATTTTCGTGAGTTTATACTTGTAATTAGATGGGGATTTGCCAGAATGTTTTTCGACTTTGTGAGATTCGAACAATTTAGCTTATCTACGTCAACCAGGATCTCTTGTGTGTGGATGAATCTAATTTCTCTGACATTGTGGTAGATTTAATTGTCTTCACGTCTGACCTTTCGAAAGGAACGGTAGTTACTGGCAAAAATAGCTACTCAAATCATTTGTAATTTGTTTACAAATCTACATTCTGAATTAGTTGAAGGGTGGGTACACAGGAGCATGAAGGGTGAATTTGATTTCATCGATTTCATTTATATTAAGTAGTAGGTTAACTACCGTGGCAATTTAAAATGTTCTCGATGATAGTATCAGTGAATAAAAATAATGATATGATCAAATTTTCTGCAACAAAATAGTAGAAAAATCATTGTGTTGTTGAGTGCTCACGTATTTTATTTTCTCCTCGTAATTTGTGAATTTCTAATGTTGCTGTGACCTATATCATTCCAAAGGTAATTGACTGAACTTTATATATATGAAGGTGAATCTACAGTCCTTTTGTATTTAAGACAGATATTTGGTCTTTTATTGCATTTATCAATAAATAAAAATATCGTCAAGCAAAAAAAGACTAATTTTAATTTATATAGCAATTAACTATGTGGAATCTGCTTTTGTCGTATAAAGTAAATTTATGAACAGTAAACTCCAGTGGCAGATCATTCAACAATGTCAACCGGAATTAGGGGCACCTACTGTAAATTGGATCACATGAAAGGACATGTAAATTGTGATTGCTGCAAAAGGTTGAGTTGTAGAAAATGCAGTGATTTTACAGAAACTCGAGATATATGGCTTTAAAGAAAATAGTGTTATCAAATCTGTATAAGAATTAGGGAAAAGGAGTCTTCATGATCCCGGAAGTGATTAATCGAATAAATGAAGTTGTGTTATTAAAACAAACAATTCAAACAAATGAAATGAATAATTTTGACAACGAAACCATTTACTCTGAAACATGAGACAGGAGTGTAAGATCTAATAATATTATAATGTATAAGGTTGATGAATTAATGTCTGGGGATTTTCAAGGCCGCATTGGAGAGGGCATACTGCAAATACCTCCCTGTGACTTTAACGCTATACTCTCAGGTAAAGCGACCACTAAGCCTCGACCAATCAAAATCTTACTTGCCTAATAAATAAGAAGAAGGATAGCTAACAATTTTAGTGCTCGTATTAATGCTGATCAAACTCCAAAACAGAGGAAGCATATTAAAAAACTTTAGAGGTGATCTTGACGAGCGAAAGGCAAAGGACGAATCTGAAATTGTCATACGCTACCAGTTTGGCTTGCCCCGAATTATACAAAAATCAAATAACAGCTTGAGAAAATAAATAAAGAATAATTGGCATATTGTCAAAATAATGGCGGAATGGAGACAAAAGTTCACGAACTAAAAACCAGCGCTAGTTTATCTGTGTATGGCATTATTACCTTGATTAAGACTTGGCTGGATGAAAGTGTACCTTAGTGCACTGGGTCTGGATAATTATATAGTCTATAGATGTGATCGCTCTAGTGAAACTAGTAAAAAAAAGTCATAGAGGTGGAGTATTAATTGATATTAGAAAGTATTCCCCCACCAGTAAATTTACATTTAATCATGAAACAGTTGAGAATATGTTTGTGTCGTTGAAATATGGTCATAATGAGTTCATTTTGGTTGCCGTGTATATCCCACAAAAATCCAGCATGGATTTGTACACTGAGCATGCAGATGATGTATTTGAATTTATCTTATTTGGTGATTGTAACATTCCGGACGCTATTCGGACACTATCAAAATATCACTTGTCCTTCAACCTCATCGGTGAATTATATAAATAGCTATTTTAATGCCATGGGAATGGGTCAAGTTGATGATATTCCCAACAATCAAAAAAGTTTATACAATCCATACAGATTTTAAAAAAGCGTTCAACAGAGTTAACCATTAGCTACTAATAAGTGAGCTGAAAGTCTTGAGTTTTGGAGAAAAGATGATCGGTTGTGTGTACATTTTCCTTACTGGGCGTCATCAGAGAGTCAGAATTCATAATGATGCTCATTTCAGGCAATATCCAAGTTTCATCTGGTGTACCTCAGGGGTCACATTGTGGTCCTTTACTATTCAGTTTTTTTGTGAATGATCTAAAACAAGTAGTTAAGGATGTGGAGTTTTTATTTTTTGCTGATATGAAATTATTTTATGAATGTGTTACAATGCAATCTTTTGATGCCCTCATTTACAGGACGAACAAAAAAATTTTTGGAACTCAATATTGATAAATGCTGTGTTATATCTATATAGGAGACGGATGCTGGTGGAATACGCACACAGTATTAATAATACGCAGTTGAGAAGGGTAACCGAAATAAATGATTTGGGTGTGGTCTTTGACCAGCAGCCAATAATTAAAAAACACATGCAATAAATCCGTACTTCTACGAATAAAACACTGGGCCTCATTATGAGGAACATTAGAAGTTTTTCACATTAAACCGTGAATATATTATACTGTGATGCCTTTTGGCTGAAATATTATTTATTAATTATTTAAATTATTATTATGGTATTATTATGAATAAAGACATAAATTCCCTTGAAGCTAATTTCTATAAAGCATGAATCGTTGACAAATATGAAAGAGAAAGGTCTCACGTAGGATGTCAAGTTCAGAGCGTGAAATAAACATAAACAGACTTGTTTTATATTTACAAAACGCTGAACTTGACTCGTCGTATAAATATGTTAACGAAAGTGTTTTAACATTCATTCTAAATTATTCTAAATTATTCTAATCAATTCTAATTCATTACTTAATCATTCTAAGATGTCCTAAAGACATTCAAAGTGTATTCTATTCATCGTAATCATTTTAATTGATATTCTAATTAGTACTAGTAATAAGTGGGTTAATGAATAATAGTAAAGTAAGGTAATAAAGAGAACATGACCCAGTGATTCCAGTAGTTGTTTTTATTCCTGTGAGATGACACACCAAGTGACCAGCAACACCACCTAGTCAGAGGCCCTTCCACACTTCTAATGCACCAAGTATCCATAGTAGGATACATTATAATTTAAGTGGAACTTCGTTCGCGCCGTACCTCCCTTAACTAAGTGGGAGGTTCCATTTGACAACGCCGCAATCCTTAAAATATTTTTTTTAAAAAGAAGATCTTGTCAGGAATTAACCAATTACGTTTGATCCAGTTGATCTATGCGTTTAATATTAGTTGATGTCATCTTTGGTTTTGACGTTTTGATAGGTATTTTTTCTTCCGAGTCATTTTAGTAGTTTAAATATGAGCGGAGAAAAACGATCTCGTGGAATAAATTTCACAACATGTGAAAAATCATTATTATTAGATATTATCAGCAAGTATAAAAAAAGTCATAGAAAATAAACAATTTCAATTTATCCAAGAAAATTGAGAGCAGTTTCCTTCGTTATTCTAAATCTAAGAAAAAACGTCCAATGTCCGATTTCACCATCCAGTTCCTAAAGTTAGGTAATACCTAAATCAGATTTTGGAATGACAAAATAGAATTTACGTTTCACCATGCGCTAAGAAACGCCTAAACATGATAGAAAATATCCAATATTGTCACTCTCAAGCAATTCTTAGCGCGTGGTAAAACGAAAATTTCACTTAGCAATTCCAAAATTTGATTTAGGTATTACCTAACTTTAGGAAAAGGTTGGTGAAATTGGGCATAAGGATCGAATGTATTTAAATAATCGTTCCTTATATATAACTGTCGTATTCAATTATATCAATTATTTCTAAATCGTCATCATCTTCTAACATTTCCATTTCGATAAGACAAATTACAAATACAAAGACATATACCATCTACCAAAGCACAATTTACTGAAATCTAAACTGTCATAAATCAACGTCAAAATTAGTATTTCGAGGTTAAGTGGAACTTTAAGCCGTGGATATTCCGAGCTTAGTTAAGGTATCCTTAACGTCGCGTTAAGGGTGCCTTAAAATACGGTGCGAACGACTAAGTGACACTTAGTGGATTTGAGTGACACTTAACGTTTAAGTGTTACCGGTGCGAATGGCCCATTGCTAAAAATGGCATTTTTAACACGTTTGTAGAAAAAGTCTATTTTCGAAAATATTGATGGCAGGGCGGCCATTGGCACTTTAGAAAACCAGAGTGCAGCTCTAAGACCTAATTTTAATCATGTTTGTTGAGAATCAATTTCATACAAAATTGCTTGGACCAACTTGTTGTTGAACAAACATTCAAATGCCTACTTATTTGATGTCTCTTCATTGAAGCAATATTTTTTCAACGTATCTCCATTTTTTTGATATGTACAGAAAAAATGCTACTAATATAAGTAGTTAGATTTCCTACTTTTCAGATCAGAGAATTGGCATTTTTTAACTACGAAAACAAAACTCTTGGGGTTTGGTTATTTATTATTTCAACTGCTTTGTATCAAATTTCTTTCCTAGTTTTCATATTAGCTAAAGTTCTTTACCATCGGAAGATAAGATTGTTGTGCCCAAGGATTTTGTATTGCCACGCTTTTCTCAAGTATGTAAACGGAGGTTTCTTATTCTACTGTACAAAATCTACATATTTCTTGCTCCACTAGTTTGAGCTTTTCGAGGTATTCATTCAGTGTCCTGTTAGGACACTTTTTAAGACTCTAAGACCGCTTTCAGACGAGACACTTTGTGGCCGGGTACTAGTGACTGAAAATAATCGCGCGGCTAAAAATACATTAATATAAATAGACGCATTCACGAGACACAGATAAGGAATACGTGGTGTTCAATGTATTGTTAGCCGCGCGATTCTTTTCACACACTAGTAGCCGGCCACAAAGTGTCTCGTTTGAAAGCGCTCTTAATGCAGTCTTACTCTGGCTTGAGCATTAACTGATTATCAATTGGCTGCAGCCTGCCAGGAGTAGCTTCTATTGCTTTAGCCTTACTAGACCCTTCTAATGGCCATAATAATATAGTCTCTCATTTTTGGCATTACCCATTTCTTCCAATATTGGAGCTGATACCACAAAAGAATTCCGTCCTCTAAAGGGAATTTCAGCTCCTCTTTTTGCATGTCCCGGTATGAATATGGTTCCATAATTGTGTGGATCAAGTGGAAAAATATGGAAATCAATAATGTTATAGTTTGATTTATATATTTAGTTTATTTAATCTAATTAATGTAAATGGATGGAATTATTGCGTTCAGCTGAATAGTGATACATTTCCATTATAATTTCAATCAGCCACTAATTATTACGAAGTTATTCCCTGAATGGAGCTAAATCATTTTTTTTAATTTAAATATGCTTCAAACGCTAGCGCAGCTATTTATTGAAAAAATTCAAATTGCTCTTGAGTTTTCAGATAAATTTGCCATGAAATTTTTATTGGTCGACTAGCAGGTAGGAGTAATAAAAAACCCCGATATTGAATTCACGATGTGAATTGGATGAGATTAAGGTAGCTACCAAAAAACTTTATTGATTTATCGCTCGCATTTCAGATTATTTATGCGGATACTTTGTTTCAACCCAACAAGATTGACTTGCTTCCTCGTCTAAATACATTATTTGCATAGATAGTTTTATGTAATAATAACTTCTCTAAGAGATTTGATCGTTATGTCTGGTAATTTATTCCTCCAAATTATCTCAAATTATTCTCCCCCTCACATCTTTTCTCTGTCTATCAAAATAATAATTATCTTTGAAAAATGATATGGAATTAAAAATAGTGTCAGTTTATCGTAACATTTGCTTATTCTTTCACTTGGAAAAATGTGATGTTTCTTTTCCTAACGCCGGCATAGTACCACCGTATATCTATCATTTAACATTCAAATTTCTTCTTGCTCATTTATCTTAGAAGTGCTTTGTACCTCTGATCCCTATAACAAAGGTTAAACTTCCTATTTGAGAGGATAACAACAAATAAGTTGGCGACCAAGCTATACAATTGTTTGTTCATTTGATAAAGGCTGCAAACTGCATTCCAATTAAAGCGAGGATCTAGCCCTGATATCTATTTGAATTTGTGTCCTGTGAGCTGCGTTGTTTGTTTGATGAAAGCTGAGCGTGTAGTGGAGTATTTGAAGAAGTACATTTCTTCCGTCCCTGCTCCAATCGTGACGTGTATATACAGGATATTCATGTCCAAAACGTATTGTAGCGTCTGTTGAAAAAATGGAAGGGTTTTGATGGTTGCGTGCACCGAAATCCAATTACGTTCGGGGTCAGGTACATTTGCATTTTCTAATATTTCACATTTCGTATTCTATGTTTGTAACAACTTGAGAAAATAAAATTGCAATACAAAAAACAACTTTATGAAAACGGAAATAAACAATGCCACGAAATGTGGTGTTTATTTAAACAGTATAGTTAGAGTTCCGCCGGCGAAATAAGGAAATTAAAGTTAGAGTTCCTCCTTGGGACGAAAGTTTATATGACATATCTAGAAATCCGGCGAAAACGTTATAATTTACGCTAGCGCGGCGAAGTTTTTCACTAATAATATATGCTCTTCGACGCCCTACGGCGGACAACTCCAATGTTTCATGATAAAACTCCGTTCAACTGTGGATTAAAGCAAATTGGTTTAGTATTATTTTATTTTAAGAGAAAGGATGCAATGATTATATTTCATTCCCCTCACTGATAAAATTATTTATTTGCATTAAAAAAATTTCCTTTTCACTCAAATAAATATTTCTTTCCTATGGTAAACTAATATTTATTTGATAAATTTTAAAAAGTTGTTTGCCATGTGTCTCCCTAATTTATTTAAGATAAATAAATATTCTATTATAATTAACTAGTCAAAATCAAACAAATAAATATATTTGACCCAATCAGTTACTGAAAAAATAGAACAAATAATTATTTGCTTCAAATCTCTTCGAAATAAATATTTATTTAATCTTATTCAACTTGCTGAAAAATGAAACAAAATATTTATTTGGCCAGATCCACTCGGTTTAAAATTCAAAGACATATTTAGTTGCTTTAAATGGCATACAAATAAATATATATTTCATCATACTTTCTGAAGAGCAAATATCAAATGAATATTTATTTGATCATACTTTCTAAAGAGAAAATATCAAATGATTATTTATTTCATCATACTCCCTTAAGAGTAAAAATCAAATCAATATTTATTTACTTTTAACTAAATATTTATTTAACGCTAATCGCCCAATGAAGGATTTAAGCAAATATGTATTTGCTTTAAATGTATTTACAGTGTGTACAAAAAGCAACGTAACTTGCATAAGTAACATTTTCCACTAGGTAGAGGGAGTTATATTTGAATAATTGGTAAAAAAGACATAGCAACCAAGCAATTGCATTGTGTATTGGTTGCTATATATACTTATATACGATATATGTACTTGTTTACCAATGCTATAATACACTCCCTATACCTAGTAGTAAATGTTACATATAAGTTATTTCGATTTCACGAAAAGTTTTTTCAAATAAATCAAGT
>CAJUYI010006828.1:0-13078 GCA_910591695.1 Galerucella pusilla
ATAAAATTGTTTGATTTCATAAGATTAAAAGTTAGCTAACCCTTAGAAAATTAGAAAGAAAATTAGTGGCGCCCTAAAATTGCTTTCTCTTTTTTTTTTCTAGTTCTGCTAAAAAAATAACTTTTTTCTTTACATCAATAAGGTAACAAAGCCCTGTGAACTGGCTTAGTTTACCTCCAAATTTATTGGTTAGTTAGGCAAGAACCTGCATTATTCACTTTAACATCATTTTTTTAACGTCATTGGACTTTTTAGTGTTTCATTGGCGCTCAACGACTATCAACAACAATTTGGTTTCATTGGCGCCCAACGTAAACATTTTGGTTTCAATTTCCTCAATTTCAATCTCTCGTTTATTCCAAGATATATTTTACCACCATTTCAATACATAACCATAAATTATCAAGATTAATGACATTTTCATAGAACATTTTCATCGTGAAACAGAAACAATCTATCAAATTGTTTAGAAAATAGAACCTTTTCTATTTTTATCCACAATTTGACAGAGTAGACAATTTTTAATTTTAGACTTAATTTGAATTGTTTCAAAACTTGAATTAAATATTGCACAAGAAATTGTCTAATCTAAAATGACCTTTACATGAAAAAATATGAAGTGGAATACGATTGCTTTTATTGAAATATAACAAATTTTGGAATGTGTCACTCTTTTTATTGATTTATTTTTGTTGCTACGTCACTGCTTTCCACCTACATCAGTGATTCGATTTATTATAGGGAAGTCGTGAAGATTGCTTACTTGTAGGTAAATATCTATGTTAACATCGAAGGTTTCTTATAATAAAACCTTTTTGAATATTAATCTACCATATTGAAATTTATTGAATTCAAAATAATAAAATTTCAATAGAGTGGTTGAGGAAGTTGACCGTTTTTTTAATGTAGATCGATATTGAATCTTCTTCTTTTACTTTTCCGGTCTACTGGTACGGTTACAAAAGAATATGTAATGATTACAAGGAGTTTTTCTGTTGTATAATATTAGTTGGAGAATTAATGTTTGATTGTTTATTCGAGAACGTTACTAAATAATTTATATATAATTGGTATAATTACGGATAGTCGAACAAGGTAATCAACTACGAACTATACATATTTACAAAGTGGAAAGTAAAATAATAGAGCTTATTGAAACAATTTTTCTAAATAAGATTTTCCTGAAATTCTTAAAAATATGAGTACTTTACTTTTGTCTTAAAATTAAATTATTGGAGGCTCCTCGTATATTACGTGGGTTTCACTACAAATATTTCCTAGTGCATATTTAATGATAATAATAATAATACATTTATTGCTTCTCAAACATAGAGTTTACAGCAAGGGTTTGGGATTAACAAAAATTCCAATATTCTCCGAGTATAGCAGAATAAAAAAAAATTATTCATTCAATACGAAAGAACGTCATTTTAAGATATTCTATATATCCAGTAATTATCTTGACAGACTCATTACTTAAGTTATTCAGAGTGGAAATTAAATTAATGTACTAAAATTATCATTAGTAATAACCCAAGGACATTGATAATTGTCCGGAAAAACTGTATGACATTTCGGAAGCTTGTTGCTTGGAAACAGACCGAACCGTAGGCGGAGGTCTGTTGCCTGCAAGCAACAAGCTTGAGAAAATTGTCATAAAATTTTTGAGCATTTATCAATGTCCGAGGATTATGGGGATAAAAAATTTTTTGCTAATTATAGAAAAAATACAGAGCTAAAACAAATCGTGACATTTCGAAATATTAAATATTTGAAACATCAAAATCGAAATAAATCAATATGTGTCCATAGCAACGTGAAAATAGCCCATGGTCTGTAATGTTATCAGTGTAATGTTGACTTGATTGGGTGAAATTGTTCATATGATGGAGAATGAGGAAATTTGATTGGTTCTTGGAACTGTCAAAAAATTTGCTTCAATACTTACCTAATATATGGGACAATCAAACAACAAATGATGGAGGGTTTCGTATTCATTCTTATTACAAACCGTGCATACTTCTTCCGGGTTAATATTATAGCTATTACCGTTAAAAAAGGAAAAAATGTTATGACTATTGGACATCCGTAATTGTGCAAGAGTGCGAGACACTTGTATGGGTAGTTTTAGTAACAGGTATTGTTCTACTTGGCCAGTAATATTCAAGCTAGTGCTAGTGCTAGTGCTAGTGCTAGTGCTAGTGCTAGTGCTAGTGCTAGTGCTAATCAAGTTCATGAAAGAGCACCGCTGTACCAAACTAAGATCCATACAGTTTAAAAAGAGTCTTTCGATTATTTCTTAGTGACTTTAGATCTCGGTTTTCCGAAATATTTAAACCTCCCGCAAGTTCAAATAGAGTACGCATTTGAGTAGCCCAATTAAAACGTTCTTCGGAAGAACTTGCAAGTTGTCGCTAGCGAGAAAAGCAAAGCATGGGAAATCGAGTATTTTCTATCAGTGCAGATTTATTTTTAGCAGAAGCTTTCACCAAAATAAAAAAACTGTAAATAAATAAGGTAGCTCGATAAACTCAATAACCACTAAACTTATTTCAGTACGGCATTGCAGATTGCTAGTATTGCACGGAAATTTAGCAGTTTACAAGCCTATAATCAAAGCAGTGCCTTTGTTTGAGCAAGTATTTTATCTTCTTTGTCTTAGATAATCTCCTTACTCTCCAGGACAACGAAATTTTCACAGTAAAATTATATTGGATGATAAATTTTAATCACAATATACACTGTGTCCACCATATGGGAAACTTTTTCATCATCAATCATAGGGAGAAAAACTTATTTTTCATAAAAAGTTCTGCATGTTCTAAGCTACCCAACGGCAGCCATGGAAGTGATTCTCAACCTCATATCACTACATAATATGGAGGTGGAAAGTGTTGCAGAGAGAACAAGATACAGAATAAGTAGAGAGGGAATCATTGAAAAAAAAACAACTTCTTAAACATCAGACAACCTGGGGCATTCGTTTAAAAAGTTTATACAACAAAAAATGGGATTCAAATACAATTACCAGACTTAGAAAGAATGCCATTCAATGGTACACAGACGGCTCAAAACCAATAGAAGGAATCGGGATAGGAGTGTTTGGAGCAGGAATCACTCTGAAAGCTTGGGAAAACCCCAAATATCTTTCATGCTGAAATTCACGCCAATAGAAAGTGTGCTCAGTTCAATATTGACTCAAATATTGATACAGGGTGAAGGAATCAGATCCAATGTTATATTGGAGGAAATAGGTGAAGTCGAAGAAAAGAGAAGATCTGACCATTGGAAAGATCTAGTGGGGCTTAGACAATTTTCTAGGTGACTACCACCTGTTGAGATCAAATGAATGCATTAGTCAAAGTAAAACTGTAACATTGTCGCCTGAATGGCACCAGAAAAAGCTCAAAATAGTGGAGAAAGAAGAATGAAGATTTTTCGGCATGAAGAAACATCCACATATTTTCGAATTGGACAGCAATTGAGAATCCAAGGCACAGCATCTAGGAGATTAGTGGATAGGATAGAAGAAGGACATTTGCTTAGGTTGATCCTTGCTCCACAATAAGCCCAGGCGGCTGAGGTGGTGCCGGAGAAGGGAAGGCTCCTTTAAAAAAAATGGAAGCATGCAAATATCCTAAAATTCCTCCGGGAAATAGGACTAAAGGAGCTACAAGAGCTACAAGCCTCTGAGATTAGCCTCTGAGACTCTCCTCGTAAAATAAGTATAAGTAAGGGGGCGCAACAGATCTTTTAGGTCTCAATGGATGTATAGATTCATCATCAGAAATCAGTTTTTTTCAGTATGATACGAAACATTTTTCGATATTGTCAAATTTAAGGGTACTTTACTCTTGAGTAAAATTAAAATTCATATTTTTGACACAATTCGTATAATACTAAAAAGAAATTAATATCTGATGATTGTATAATAAATTTTACAGCATGCAGAGATTTTTTGAACAATTATTTTTTTCGTAACATTAATTATAAAGAAGATTCTCATATCGAGGACAGTGTATAAATCGTATCAATTATCACGCATTTATTACTTCAGGTTAGTATAATGGTGGGAATAAAAGAAAGCATATTTTTCAAATAAAAGCCATTTGTACCAAAAATATTAATAACTATCGTCCCCTTACATTTAATGTGTAAGCAATCGAAAGTTTTGAATTATGCAATGCAAAATACGTATCTTATTAATTTCATAGTAAACAGTGTTCTCATTTTTAATGATAAATACGAGATATCAAAATAATAGTGTTTGATTGTGGTGTAACAATTTTAAATAAACACGTGAATTTTGTTTCAAAATAAAGTAGTAAATCTTTTACGACTGAAATTTCACTTACAAAAATTGTAACAGTCGTAAATAATTTTTAAAATTTGTAGTATCTTAATAATAAGTGAGTTATTTATACACAGTAAGAGCATCAAAAAATTAAATAAAAATGAGTTTTACATTTATTTTAATTCAATTTTTTATTAAGCTTCAATCAGTTATATAAGAGATATACTCATTTATTTACTATGATAAAATATTGTAGAATTTAGAATGGCAGCTGGACTCCGTAAACGGTCGTGTACAAAAACGTTAGACAGGTTTTTGCATATCGTTGAAATGATAAACTCTATTATTGTTAGTAGTGAAACAGATAGTGGCTAAATTATGTCTTATTTTGTAATAATTGAGCAAGGTCTACTTAAAACTAGACAGGATTCTTAAGAATTTGCTAAAAATAAAGTTTTAATACCTTGACCACCTCAATATACACATAGATTAAAAAGTTTTGCATCACCTTCTTCGGATGCGAAGGAATGTTTTTGCGCTAACAATTTTTTGTTGGCTTGTTTATCAATGTTCACCATTTCAATATGTTCCATATTTTTTGTAATATACAGATGTTTACAGTTTTTTGTGAGATAACATTTTTAGTGCGATCATTTCAACATTCAAGGCATTTGATTTTTACAATTTTAAGTGCAAACATGAATCGTCAAGTCATAAGTGAGATTGACCGAGCAAGAATAGTGGCATTAGTTGAAGAAGGTCATTCTCAAAGGTTCGTGGCAAACAGAGTTGGCGTTTGGCAAAGTGATGTGTCTCGTGTATGGAACCGGTATCTCCAGACCAATTCTCTTCGTGATGGACCTAGAAGCGGTAGAAGGCGTGTTACTAATCAGCGGCAGAACCGCTATATCCACTTAACTATCCGAAAAAAACCGACCATGGCAATACTAGCACTCCAAAGAGACATGAGACATGCGTTGGGATTGCAAGTATCGATCTCGACATTACGAAGACGAATACTTGCGACAGGTTTGAGGTGTCGCCGACCAATAAGAGTGCCCAGACTACAACCTGAGCACAGAGTTCGCCGACTACAGTGGGCTCAAGAACACGCGGCCTTGCCTGAAGAATTTTGGAACTCGGTGTTTTTTCCGACGAGACAAGGATTTGTTTGGTACATGATAGCCATCGAATACGTGTGTGGCGGTATCCAACGAGAGTTGCTCAGCTTGCCCATGCTCGCCCCGTGCCGCCCTTCAGAGGAGGAAGTGCTATGCTTTGGGCTGGTATCATGTTAAATGATCGCACAGAATTAATTCATGTGGAGGGAACAATGACTGGTGATAGGTATCTCAGAGAGATTCTACATCCTTACGTGAGACTATAGCGCGCAGCTGTTGGCAATTCCTTCGTTTTTATGGACGATAACGCCCGACCTCATCGGACCAGAGCTGTAAATGAGTATCTTGAAACTGAAGAGATCAATCGTTTGAACTGGCCTGCCCTATCTCCTGACATGAATCTCATAGAACATGCTTAGGACATGCTTGCCAGGGCAGTGGCAGCACACAGAAATCCACCCAAGAGTGTACAAGAGCTTGTTCATGCGGCCCAAGAAGAATGGCGAAATATTCCTCAACAGAATATTAATAATTTGGTAAACAGCATCTAATTTAGATATACAATTTGTCCCCCTAAGTTGAAATCATAAGGAGAACTTTTTTATTATTAATTTCAGGAAAAAAGTTATTTTTCATAAAAAGTTATGCATTATCTTAAATCTTTCAGATAATGCACAACTTTTGATGAAGAATGAATTTTCCTTCTCAAATTAATAATAAAAAAGTTTTCCACATGATTCCAACTTAAGGAGACGTATTTTATTTTCGCATTATTATTTTTTTGAAAAAGATTTGGAAATGTATAGGTGTTCTAGACTTGGCAAAAATTACGCCGTGAAATCAACCAGTGTTAATTAATCAGGAGGCTGCTACTATATCAGAAAATAACTAAAATTTGACCTAGTGCTAGTGCTGTACAAAAATAGTGGTACCGGCAGTCGGAAAAAAATTTTATTTATAAAAACACATACCTTTAAATACTAAGTAGCATTCAAACTGGCCACTAACACTAATTTATTTCTAACGAAATTATTTGGTGGTTTATCAATTGTGTAATGTAAATACCATTCAAGGATTAAATTTTTAATAACAGTATAAATTGATTTGATTTATTACTAATATATAAGATGCTCAGTTGAAACTTGGAACTCGCAGAAGAAAAATTCTTACACTCCACTTATTTTCTCACTAGAGCAAATTTAGGTTTGAAATTTGTGTGTTCTTAATTTTATTTCGTTTAAAAATAAATTCTCCTTTTTATGTTTATATTTGTTGAATATTTACAGTAACTGATAAAAATTAAGGTTAGTCAAGTTAAATACAGCTTTCATTCAATACCTGAATAAACTGCTACAGATACAGCGAAAATGTATTATTAATTAGTCAGAAAAGGTAAAAGAAAAAATCCCCTTTTTTTAACTTTCTCGGAACATTCAAACAACAATTGCACTATTGGGCAATCCACAAAAACCCAAACATCAAAATATACCGTTTGGAAGATCCACAATATATACTGAAATTTAGGTTATACATAAGTAGGTACAAATGTTTGGAAGTTAAGAGCGCTTTCAAACGAAACACTTTATGGCCGGCTACTAGTGTCTGAAAAGAATCGCGCGGCTAAAAATACATTAATAAAAATAGACGGATTCACACGAGACACAGAATAAGAAATAATGTATTTTTAGCCACGCGATTCTTTTCAGACACTAGTAGCCGGCCACAAAGTGTCTGTCTGAAAAGAATCGCGTGGCTAAAAATACATTAATATACATAGGCCGGACACGTATTCCTTATATGTGTCTCGTGTGAATGAGTCGTGATTCTTTTCAGACACTAGTAGCCGTCCACTAGAATCAAGATTCAAGATACTAAAATGTGTCCAGTGATAAAGAACCTTTCACACGGGACACTATAGTCGTACACGCCTGGACACTGGAGGGAGAGAGACACTTCGATTCAGTGACCGGACACGTATTCCTTATCTATGCCTCTTGAGAATGCGTCTATTTTATAACCTTTCGACAGGATGTTCTGGTCACTATCCTCTAAACATCATTTGGAAACATTTTATGCATATACGAGCTGTAGGGATTTAGCTTATTATTTTCAGGATTATTTTATGACAGATTAAAGCATTTTGTGGGTATAACAGAGACATCCTGGAAGATTTTAATGTAATCTGTTAGTCGCCTGTGTACATTATATTTATTTGAGCATATAGATACGATATTATGTTGATAAATACCTTTAAAATATTACGATAAGCTAATAATGCTGGAATATTATTGTTTAGAAGTAAGTTGTTATTATTAGGTGATTGTGAATTATCGCTACTAATTGTACATACCTGTACGATAAATTTACAAATTGAATCGTGATTGATATGCAGGAATTCTAAACAAATGTTTGTTGCTTTGTTTTTCTGAAAATCACACCTAAATTTTCCATAATGTTCGAAATAGTCTTAAGGTTAGGTAACTAAATATTGAAAGATTTGTATTGAAAAGCATTCCGGGCCACGACATTTTTTTAATTTATGTTTATTTTATTTTAAATCCAGTAATTAGGCCTACTACTTTGGAAAATTTGCGAGCTCGAGTTTGACAAATTATGCAAGAGTGAAAGAAGTTTTTGAGAATATATGCTTCAATTTTGATATAATTTTTAATTGTTTTGTAGTTTGACATAATATTTGCTGAGTCACTTGGCTGTGTATTAGTTGGTAGAGTAAATACAGGCTAATCTATTGAAAAAAATGCGTCAAATTAATTTGAATCACTTTATTTGATTTTTGGTCTAAAAAATAATGAATTTATCCCATACTTCTCAGATATACATACATTTTATAATTGCATATTCAGTAAAATTAATCTAACTTTAATTAAAAATTGAAACAAAAATAATTAGATGAACTGATTATATTTTTGGATGCTAAATAAAAATCATTATTTTGGTATTATTTCCGGTTTCCTATGTTTATTATCTTTTTTCTGTAGTATCTTTCATATTTCCGCTACAATCAAATAGGACTGTTAAAAGTCCATGGGAAAGAATATAATATTCGAATTTTAATGTACATCAAGAAATTTTTAAAACGTAGGCATATTCAAGGAAATTTTTAAAGCGCTTGAATAAATATTTTCCTTCGATATTATCTAACGCAAATATAATGTTGAAAAACGTATGATATATCACTAATGGGTATATCGAAAAATTATATAGTAACTCCAAAAAAATGGAATACAATTTCACAGCAAAAATATTTCACGCACAATAAATTACATTGACCAGTGACAATCTGAGGTATTAATAATGTCGATGTCCCACTTTTCATTCACTGTCAGCATTTGTGAGTATGATTCTCGTTAAATGTAGAGCATATTTTTTAAATTCATATTACGCAAATATGTATACAGAGTTGTTAGTAAAGTTTCTCGATTTTTTTCTGAGGAATGAACATGTAATACTAATGTCATGTTGACAAAAGCAAACAATATGAGAACTAAAAGAAAGATAATCGCAACCAGCCTATCAGGAACCAACTTGCCGCTTCTTCTATCAATATGGGTTTCTTTAAAGTTCTTGTGCTTCTTGAGTAAGGGTTTATTTGCAGATAAAGATATTCTCACTATTTCTTGAATAATTCGATTTTTATTTAGATATTCGTCATCAATTAAACAACACTTTATGCCTTCTTGAATATCCAGGGATTAACTATGTATAATAATCTCAAAAACATCCCGTTAGAAAATATTTATAGCCAGATTATTTCAATTTTTCTACATCAGAAAATTTTAATGGAAACCAGAAACTACGAATTTTGCCAATGATGGTGGTCCACCCTATATACTCGTTCACATTCTAGCTTTATATACGTAGGTACATTTGTTAGGTACCTATATAATATAAGTTACAATAAATATTCTCACCAATGAATTAACTTTTCAGCATGAATAAACTAACATTGTTTTTTTCGACTTTAATACACTATAAATACTTAGTTACTGACACACATTTTCCGGTGAGTATGAGACATATTACACATAACAAAATTTTATCAAAAAGTATACAAAACCACACATAAACCGCGCTATTAATCCCTAACCAACACATTTTCAAAGAAAAACGATTTTATTTACCAATAAGCAGATTTCAAAGAGATTACACCTTATAATACCGAACAGAACATTATTTGTTGGAACTTTCCATAGCGCAGAGGTTTACGTTTTAGTTGGTTAAAAAATCTTAAAAAAGCAACTTGGTATGGAAAAACATAGAGCAAGAAATGCAGCCCAATAAAAACTGATCTATTTTTCTGTAAGATAAATTTCCAGCATTTCGTATTCCATCTTCCAGGTTTTCAACATTTTCTTTTAGTTTTGTCAGAGTGAACAGAATGTAAATAATGGAAATTTCTCGTAGAATATTATCATTAATTACATATTTTAGCAGTGAAAATAAGAACAAAAATAAATTATAGAAAAAAAAGCAAAATTAATCTCAGCGTCTAAAGTGGAAAAAAATCTAGTTTAAAGGTTGCGTTATAAATGGCACACCCTATATTTCATTACTATATTGTATTGCCATCGTTCCTTGACAAGTTTTGATAAAATATGTTTGTTCAAAGTGGGTTAAAATCGAGTCCAAAGGAATCGTTACAAACATACACACATACATAAAGTGAAGCTAATATACCCAAGTAACACATTTCATTTACCAGCAAATAATGCTAGATCGAAGCATATAATTCAGAAAAAATGATAAAGTTTAGAATATTCTAAGCATTATTTTATAGAATAATTTCAGCCTTCCTTAAAAGACGTCTTATCTTGTTTAAGACTAAATATTGCAACCAAGTAGCAATGATTGATGAAAAGTAGCCAAAAAATAGAGATAATGACTTAAAAAATGCCAAAAAAATGAATAGCCAAATTGGAATTTAGTGTGGTCATAAAATGCCTTTAAGTGCTTCAATTAGTGCCATTTATAAGCGATACTATAAAGTTTTGTATTGGAATTAATTTGGACATTAATTTGGAAATTAATTCCAAAAATACACAGTATTGCTAACCTTAATGTGAATGTGAATCTCAATTCATTTGAAAGGTTTCATGATCCAGAAATCATTATAGAACATGGAGAAAAAGATTGGAATAAAAATTAATGGAAAATTAAAAAACTACGGAAATTTGGACGAATAGGTGCGTACTACAGTCGTGTACAAAAAAGTAGTAACGCAGCTAAAAGTTACAACGAAATAACTATAGACACAGAAGATCACCTTCCTAGTTCTTGGACCACGTCTCTCTATTGGCCTTGTCGTGGGACTCTTTCTTAATACGCTTATACCACTACGTCCTGGTGGAGAATTTTTTGTTGCTCATGCCTCAGGAGCAGCACACAAAATTTTCTCTCCATTTTCTAAGGTCACAATAACTTTAAAGTTGTTCATTTTTTATTACGAAATAATTATAAAATATGACCTATGGAACAATCTATTACTCAAAACATAACCTTACAATAATCTTCTTTTTCTTCAACTTTATAATTCTGAAAGCTTTCACACAGCAATACAAACAGCTATCTAGTTTTTAATTTCATAAAGCTTCGTATTGGCATAGAAAAATGCTTATTAAATACAATAAAGACATGGCCAAACAGTTTGCTCACGATAATGAGCAATGTTGCTATAGTTTTTATATTTATATTTATATTGATAGGTATATGATACTTTTTTTATATATAGAATATGCAAATAAGTAATCTGGTTCAGAACATTATTTTGTTTTCAAACTGGGATACAAATTTCAGAAAATCTGGGAAAGATGAATCAATTTAATCCATCACATATTTAATTTATAAAGTATATTTTGCTCACAGTTATCACTGGCCCCTCTGTTTTCAAGTAGTACGTATTTCATTCACATTTTACAGAAAAGTAAGGTTTGCAGAGATTTCTAATGGTTCACAATGATATTTTCCAGTTTCAAAAACAATAATAATTGTCATAATATATATTGAAGGAATAAAGGTCTGCCATCACAGTTGAAGATGTTTGTTTTTGTGGACACTTACATAACTGTTGGCATAAATTTCCAATATCAATCTAATATTTATCCAAAACAAAACTTCATTAATGATCATTCAAAGCGTTGAAAGTCATATCTGGACTAAACGACTGCTTCTTTATATCACTCTGACAGCCAATGTTGGCAATCAAATCTAATAAAATGCTCTTTTGGTGCCATTTTATGGCTATTTATGCCTACAGGTTGAATTGCTAATAAGCTTTCAAATCTTCTTTAAGGCCAAACCGCGCGCTCCCTTTAGGCAGCGATTACGTAATGAATGCTACATGTAGAAGCTTTAGTGGACGGTTTTAGTTGCCTATTAGCTTCAAAAGTGACACAAAAGTCGATTTTAAATCTACTTCGATGCTTATTGTGTTACTTGGGTACCTATGTCTGAAGAAAATATTTGTAACCAAAAAAATTGTACACAAGCGGTATATAGTGGAAGATTTGTCTTGACAGGCAGGTAATCAATATCTTAAATTGAACTTTACATCTCAAAAATAAGGGAAATAGTTACTCAAAATCGTAGAGAAACTTCTGCATTTTTTCTTTATCTTACGAATGAATGAAAGAGCTTTATATAAGGGCGAAAAAGGCTAGGCGCATAACAAGTTCTTTTCCGTTCGCTTTTTGGATTTTCTGATGAAATTTGAGCCCCCATAGATTGGAGAATTCTACAGCTTACAGCTGATAAAAAACTAGTGTCAGCCATCAATAGATTTACCTATCATCTTTAGTATCTCCATTGGAAAGATCTAGTAGGGCTTACACAATCAAAGATTCTTCTGGACGACTACCTACAACCTGTTGAGATCAAAAAAATGGATGCATAAGTCATAGTAAAACTGCGCTGAGAGTTTTAACAGGGATCCTAACGGGACATTGTCGCCTGAATGGGCACCTGAAAAAGCTCAAAATAGTGGAGGAAAAAGAATGCAGATTTTGTGGCATGGAAGAAGAAACCTCCATCCACATACTTTCCAACTGCACAGCACTTCAGAATCCTGGAGCACAGCACCTAGGAGATTACTGGATAGAAGAGGAACATTTACCTAAGTTGAAGCCTGCAGATATCCTAAAATTTCTTCGGGAAAGAATACTAAAGGAGCTACTAGTGTGGAAGTGAGTGGAACACAATAGATCTTTTAGGTCTCAATGAATGTCACCCCAAATACATACATACATTAGTATCTCCAAAATTTTTTATATCTTGAACACTAGTGATAAACAGTGGTATTCTTTTTTATTCATTTATATAATGAATTAATGAACCATTTACTGAGATTTCGTAGCTGTGAAAATTCCCATTGCTTATTACTTTCGATTTATATTTGAATTTTCGTCATCAATATTTCTATTTGCTAGACTTTATGAGATGTTTATAATATATTTTATTTATGTTCATGGCTTTGTTGAAAGCACTTTTTTAAGTGTTGTGTCCAATAGTCCAATCAATAAAAAAATGGAATGTGTAACATCTCAGTATTCTGCATCAAAACAGTTTTTTAAATTTGTATAATGCGTCTTCAGATAACTGTAATAATAATAATAATAATAATAATTTATTTATTTACACATAATTCAAA
>CAJUYI010006829.1:0-13075 GCA_910591695.1 Galerucella pusilla
GTTTAATAGTTTTGAATTATTCATTTCAATTCATGTCTTATAGAGTAGTAAAAGGTTTAATAAATTCATATTTTCTAATATTCAACATTTTACGATGTAATGAAAATGTTATTCGAATGGTTTTATAACTTCCGACTACCGTACAGAAAGTCCGACAGTAAAACTATACTTATATTTTCCGTATAAAACTCTGTCACTTCCAATAACACGCACTGTTATAAAATTGTGTGATACGGAGCCAAATTGGAGATAAATTACTTTATGACCGAAAATATGTTGCTGCTCTGTCACTTACATAGGTATATACATGAATATTTTGTACTTCTTGATGAATCGTTGCACGATTCAAAATACACAATAAATTTGATAAATACTCCTTCAATCTAACAACCTTCATATCCCCTCTACTGAATATCCTTTTCTTTTTATGCCCAATTTAGCACATGTCTGTAATTCTTGAACATAACCATGGAATCTCTAATTCACTTATTATACAAAGACAGAGGAAACCAGAAAACACAATTTGGTATATTCACAGGCTGGCAAGAAGTATTTTCTCGTTGTGACTGTACAAGAACTCTTCCCAATACCAATCAGTCGCCTCAACGAAGACAATAGAAAACAGCAGCAAATTGATGCAAAGGCCATTTACGTTTGGTTAACCCTACGAAGAATCTCTAGGGAGATAAACCTGGAAAGCAGAACTCAGGAGTGCAACGGCACAAAAGGAATGTTATAGCTTTTTCCAGAATACCCTCAGCTCATTCTTTCTTGTACTGCTAATGGGACTTACAGGACCAGTCTCCTTGAACATAATTTTGAACATACTCATTAGTCTTCCCAACCAAAACAATAATATTTTTGTGGAGAGAATGCAGGGATAGCTAAGAACAGATGAAAATATGTACAAAGGTCTTCGCCTTTGGATTAATCTTGCAAAAACTCACCTAGTGAGTGGAAGAGCCACAATAGACTCTTGTGAGTCGCAGTGGAGGGCCTTCTAGACCCACTCACCACAAACCTAACCTAACCTAGTGAGTGGAAACTAGAATGCAAAATTTTGCGAAAGTATTATAGATTTTTCCAGAATCAACTGAGCTCTTTCTTTCTTTTTTGTACAACCAATGAACTCATCTCCAAAATCATACCACTTGAACAAAATTCTGAACATTCTAATAAGTGTTTTCAATGAAAACAACCCTAATAGTACTCTTCATGAGAATAAGCTGGGAGAGCGTAAAAAAGCGTAAAAAGAGGAAACTTGAGGTAACCCTACAAAAACTCACTAGTGAGTTGAAACTAGAAAGCAAAATTTTGGGAAGAAGTAATATAGGCTTTTCCAGAATCCCCTAAGCTCTTTTCTCCTTGTTCTATCAATGAACCTATCTCCAGTATCATACATACATCAGTACATACATACAATTGATGCAAAGGTCGTCATTCATTTTTGAATGATACCAGAAAGACAGACAAGAAAGAGACTTAACAACAAAACCTTGTAGAAGAGAAATTTGCAGGCTTGGAAGAAGTGTTTTCGATCTTCCATAACCTGTTGAGTCATATCCTTTCCTATTCTGCCAATTGAGCTTCTATCCTATCTGTATCATACTCCTTGACCATAGTCCTGGAAAATATGCTCATTTATCAATGAAAGTAACCTCAATATTTTTTGTGAGCATTGAGGAGGAGAGAAATATAATACAAAGACTGACTAGAGAGAGAAAACTAATGAAATGAACTGAGGAAACGAAAATCTGCTGGCTTAGAAGACGAAGGACAAGATTCGCAGCAGAAATTATAGAATTCACAGCAGATTCATTAAAAAAAATAGCACCATAGTCGGATAGAGTATTAAACCAGGATACAGAATAGAAAAGCGATCCTGTCAAAAGCATACAAGAGGTAGGTAGCTACAGGATAAAAATACAATGAAAGTTGCCAAACAAAAATAGTACTTGTAGTAGTTTCTATAATCACTCGCTTCAACTGCGGTTTATTTTGTTATTTCAAAAAGATCTACTGTTTTTTTGTTAATTTTTATTTTCGCTGCAATTAGTGGTAAACATTTTGGAACTTTTTATCGTTTATCATATGAGTTATTGTTCTATGTCTATGCTGTTTCGCATGTATGACGACTACGGTAGAACTATGGAAATTTCTCGCAAATGTGTTGAATAATGGTTTTTGTTACTTATTTTGAAATAAAAATCTAAATTATGGATGAAAATTTTAACCGTTTTGTTTCGAGAGAATTTTTTTTTATTGAAGTGGAAAATTGTCGTTGAATTCATACAATTTCATTCGTTAATCTTAATGGATTTCATTAAAAATAAATCGTATAGAGAGCGTGGAAGTAATCAGTTTTGTAAGCTCTTGTGACAGTTCAACCACGTTATTCAGTTTCAAGGAATGCAAAACTAACAAAGGAAACTCATATTATGGTTGGATATTACATACTAAGGACAATCTGCATTTCGTTATATCCTTATTAAATTGAGAATATGATTCAGGATGACAGCCTACTTAGTGAAATAGGTAGAGATAGAGAAGAACCATTTTCAAAAAGTACCATGCTGTTTACGTGAATTTTCACACGAACTCTCCTATTTCCAGTAAAAAGGATAAAATAATGAAGATTGAGCATAAACTGAGCTATTCAAAAGATCAATTTGCTTTGCACACGTCAATCAATAACAATCTGAAAGTTTAATTTCCAACGTATATAAATCTTAGTAGTCACGTCTTGGTAAATAGATTGCTTTTCACAAAACCTCCAATACAGGTATATTCACATTCTCTGCCTTTATAAATAGTAGCTTTCATCAGTTGGTAACAGAACACATTAGCGGTCACAATATTATTTAAACGAGGATTTATATTAATTTGTTGTTTAATATGAAATGGAAAAAAAACTTTGAGCTGAAACGTCAGTTCTGTAGGTACGTTAATGATGATTATGTGAGACACGTTCGCATAGGGTTTTCATACGACCGTTTTCATCCGGACATGTTTTAGTTCTAAAGACGTCCGGGGAAGTTGGGCCGTAATTTGAGAAAGTGTCCGGGAAACCTGGAGACCTCGGCTAAGTTGTTTCCTTTCCATCTTATTTGTTAATTCAATTTCCCTCTTCCAATTAAATTATAGTTTCTTCAATATAAGTATGGTGTATTTGATTTATATATTTGATTATTATTATTATTATTATTATTTTGGGCACACATTCATAGGATTCTTATGGACAAAATAATACAATATTTTCTTGAGTTTCACTTCCTACCCGAGTGAAAAGGTTAGGTTAGGTGAATGAAAAATTAATAGCGAGATGTTTGCGTAGCTCGTCGCTTCGCACCTCTTGCTTTTGTCTTGACCCTCCACAGAAACAATAATCTTTCCATCTGGATATGTGCTCTACTAATTTATAGATTTAATTTTAGATTCAATAATTGCGGACTGTATAACTAAAAATTATTCAGAGCGGCAGTAAATAATTAATTACTTCTAGTCTGCGGATTGTTCAGTCAACTCGATTGGGGGGTTGGAACGAGAGAATACACCAGCTTTTGTCGTTCATTTTTCATGAACCTTGGACTCACCCCGTAATTTCAGTTACTTATACGAAAGTAGTGAATATGTAATGTACGGTTCTGAGTTAGCAGAAGAATTTGGAAAAAATAAGTTATCCAGCTAGGTGCCATTATCAATTTTTCCCGCTGAAATATCACAATTCTGAGAAAAGAACAAACCACGTACCTCGTAATTCTATTGAAAAATTCCAGCATTATGTTGTCATGGCACAGTTCAACAATATAATAAGCAACGTCAGTTTTTTGTGTTCGCGACTTAGCTTTAACAACAACCATGGATAAGATTAAAGGAATTGAGGAACAAAATCAAAGACTATTGCCTACAGAAATGGTATTTTGAGATTTGGAAAATTATTTTTGTTTTCGAGGCGAATGTCTGATGAATACACACCAAAGAAAGCAAACATTTTTTTCTAAAGAAGAAGTAACTAAGTTTTTGTTGGAGGCAGATGATCATACATGGTTGCTTGAAAAGGTTGTATTAATGTGTGGTGTTTTTAGAGCCTGAGACGTGATGAACTTGTTGAGCTGACTGTGGATGATTCAGAAAGTACCAGTACCAGAGTTTTGATCACATTGAGGTATACTGAAATAAAAAGAACTGGGTATTTGTCATTCCCAAAGGAAAAATGCCAAGAAGGTGTTGTAGAAAGAACAAGACACAGACTAAGTAGAGAAGGAATCATTAAAAAAAACCTTCTCACTTCTTAGAAATCAGACAACCAGGGACATGACACAAGACGATATAATGAAAAAGTATAACTTTTCATAGAAATTTGTTACGGAATTGAGCAACAATAAGGAATGGGATCAAAATACCATTAGCAGACTTGGAAAAAAAAGCTATTAAATGGTACACAGACAGCTCAAAACAATAGAAGGAACTGGGATAGGAGTGTTCGGGCCAGGAACCAAACACTCTGAAAGCTTGGGAAAAACACCAAGTATCTTTCAAGCGGAAATCCACGCCATAAGAAAGTGCGCCCAGTTCAATATTGATAAAGGATACAGCAGACAAAGGATTATTTTAATGTTGGATATTCGAGCAGCCATTAAAGCAATGACCTCTTGTGTAATCAGTTCCTAAATGGTGTGGTAATGCCTGGACAAACTCAATGAACTAGGCGAGAACAATATAGGACACACTGTAACAGAAGGAAATGGAATAGCAGATAAACTAGCAAAGAGGGGGACTGAAATACCTCTCTGGGGACCTGAACCCTTTCGCAGAATCAGCCCCAATGTAATATTGGAAGGAATAGGTAAAGCCGAGAAAAAGAGAAGTTCTGACCATTGGAAAGATCTAGTCGGGCTTTTACAATCCAAGACTTTCTGGGTGACTACAACCTGCTGGGATCAAATGAATGCATAAGTCAAAGTAAAACTGCGCAGAGTTTTAACAGGGATCCTAACGGGACATTATCGCCTGAATGGGCACCTGAAAAAGCTCAAAATAGTGGAGGAAGAAGAATGTAGATTCTGTGGCATGGAAGAAGAAACCTCCATCCAAATACTTTCCTACTGCACAGCACTTCAGAATCCTAGAGCACAGTCTCTGGGAGATTACTGGATAGAAAAGGAGCATTTACCTAACTTGAAGCCTGCCCCCCCCCGGGAAATAGGACTATAGAAGCTACTAGTTCCTGAGACTCTCCTCAGAAACTAAGTGGAAGTGAGGAAGCACAATAGATCTTGTAGGTCTCAGTGAATGTCATCATACATACATACATTTGATGCCTATGGTTTGTACGTAAAAGAGCAGGTTGACTCAAAGAACATGAGCAGAGAACTGTATATAATGGTGAAATAAATTAAAAGTGGTTCAACATAAACATACATAGCTTGACGGAAAGGTGTTTTAAAAGTTTCGAAGGACCACCCTAAAGTTTGATTGTGCTTTAGGGAACGCGTATACATATAAAACAACTGGACGAGTTATTACTGTTTATTCCCAAACACCACTACATAAACAGTACATAACAAATACAAAACATAGTACATGACAAAATACATACGAACATAAATACGATTAGTTTCCTTAACTAGATTGAAGGACAAACATACAGAAAAAAACGTAACCTAGGAATTTGGCAACACCGCGACTAACCGGCATCTGTGTACTTGTACATTTAAGCGCCAAAAAATGGTTGCGGCGTTGGTTATAAAAACATTGATTTTTTCTCACAGTCATTTGAAACAAAGACACTATTACAATTCAAGTGGGTATATTATAATGTAACATAGCAACAAAGTCTATATATTCCAATTGGAATATATAGACTTTGATAGCAATTATGAGGAGCGAGCGTAAAGCTCTATCCCGGTGAACAGTTGTAGCAGATCCCGATGTGTATTGACTCTGTCGACATAGATCGATCACGTTACTCGGAGAGGAGGCGGACGAACTATTAGGTCTGTTCGTACTGTTCGTAGAGCAGTTACAAACGGTTGGGAACTGGACGAATCATGCACAGTGAATGAAAATCGTCCACAAAAAGACTCTGCGCATGAGTCGTTCAGTTTCCAACCGTTTGTGACTGCTATACGAACAGACCTAATGACAGGGAAGTACTTAGGAGAATTTAATTCAAAATTCTTCATGGTTTATACCAAAAAACGTAGATTTGCGGCCATCTAATTTGGAAAATCTTCATTGGTTATAATGTGTAAAGGAAGTTGTGGGTATTCATACTATTGGAGGTGTTTTAAAGAAAATTGCAGCGTTTTTAAAAATGGAAAATATTTCAGCTTTAAACATGACACCCGTTTCGCAGATCCTCGACTACTATTCTTGTAGAAAATAGTGGCGATCTACTATCGTGGAAGAACTTAGAGGTTGGAACTCCTTTGTGGTGGCGGAGTCGTATATTGAAAATTCAGTTTTAAAGAGAATGAAGATAACGAGACAACTATTGCGTGTGCGACGACTTAGCGCTGTAGTGGAACGCCTTTGAAGCGATAATTACAGTCAAGCACTGTCGAACGTGGTAAGTACTTTGATGGGTGATTATACCAGGGAAAACTGTCTTATAGGGCCCATACAGCCGGCAGCGGAGTAGCATATTATAGCTCGCAGGCATTAACCAATGATCACGAGGTATAACGTAGATATGCCGTCTTTTGGAGGAGACGTCAAACCATGGATGTTGGGCTTGTGAAAGAACGCTACCACTGGCTGGAAAACTAGTGGGTTCGCCAAAATGTTCGGCTAGGGGCATAGGGGCAGAGTGCTTCCGGCGTCGATGATTAGCCACAGTCGCAGAAATAGGCAGACGATGAATAACCGATTAAAAAAGACTATTGCATAGTAATGTGACTACACCCACAACAAGTTCAAATACTGGTGCTATAGATGGTCAATATTCCATCGATGGAATAGACATTCCAAATAATAGTCAAACTACTTTTCAAATTTATCAATAGCTAGTATTATACAGGGTGGACCTTAAGTAATTGTACATAGAAGTACAGTACACTCTTCACTTCAAAATATTGCGATTTAAACCAACAAGCCTCAATGAAATGTTGATTTTTAAGAGAGTTACACGTTGTTTTTTACAATAACTTCAACGCTTTTTGACGTATAGTCACAAAAATTTGAGGTTGGGGGTTTTTTGATAAGAGAAATCATAATTTAGTATCTATTTTAATGTATTTTGTAGAGGGCGCCACATAGGACACGTAGGGGGAATAAATGTACGCAAAACTCTCTTGCCTTTCACATTAGAGATACTTTTGTGAAAAATAATCACAGCCACATCATCACAACAACAAAAACGGTATATTTGTTAGTATCTCCAAACAATCTCCTCTGAACGGTTTTAGAAAATTAGGAAATTAAGAAAATTACGTTCGAAAAATGTAGTGTGTACGATAATTATTTTTTTAGTAAGATGAACAGTATTGGGGTATAATAGGAGTTAACATGAAAAATATGTTTGGTACTTTCAATATTTGAAAATAATAATTATCGTACACACAACTACATTTTTCGAACGTAAATTCATTAGATAATAATCATGTAGCTAATGTGAAAGGCAAAAAAGTTTTGCGTACATTTATGCCACATACTTGGCCTATGTGGTGCCCTCTACAAAATACGTCGAAATAGATACAAAATTATGTTTTCACATATTAAAAAACCTTCAACCCCAAATTTTTGTGCATATACGTCAAAAAGCGTTAAAGTTATTGTAAAAGACGAAAATTCAGATTTCATGTTCAACACCCTGTATCTCTTTTAATATCAACATTTTATTGAGGCTAGTTGATTCAAATCGCAATATTTGAAGATTGTACTGTATTTTATGTACAATTACTTAAGGACCATCCTGTTTATAAGAAAATATGAAAATTTCGAGACGAATACAATAAAAATCTTTTATTAATACCAAATCCATTTAACTATGTAAGAAAATAAATTTACGAGACTCACTTGAATATTAAATTACATCTTTCCATATTCCAAGATTCATTCTCATCTTTTATAGTACATTAAATAAGTTTCAATTTCCAGAATTGCCCATCTTTAGTTCAACCTCTGTTTATACCGCAGTTGCATGTGAAATTGATAACAACTCGTAAATTAGTCTGGTCAAAATAAAACAATAAAAACGATGCCAATAAAAAAATAGTAAAAGAACAAAGAGTAATTTCAGGTTTATATTACACCAGTAAAAGTAAACATTTCCTTTTATAATAAACTCAAGAAGTATAATAAAACTAAAATACTTTATTTAGCACAAAGTTTATAGAGTTTACTTTAATTGCTCAACGGAGCTGTTTAATAGTCAACTAACAACTATATTATTAATCGTCTTGAAATGGCTAGCTTGGAAATAATTATTTGTACAACTAGTGCATAAAGCGTAACTTTTCCCACGAGCGCAGAAGTTTGTGCAAATCTAGCGAGTGGGAAAAGTGATTTGCGTACAAGAAGTACACAATATTTTTCCTACAACCACATTTATTAATGAAATAAATACAGTAATTTATAAAGTAGTTTTATTCAAACTTTGAACAGAAAGAAATATCAGTGTATGATGGTTAAATTTGAACAATTTTGTATTGAAACCTCGGGTAACAAGTTTTCGGTTTCAGTTCGAGCCTTTTCGATAATGTCTGGAGAAGTATTTTCAATGTCCAAATTGGACCACTCAAAAGATAAATTATTTTGATCTTGGTTGAAAATTACCAAAATAATGCTGAATAGGTTAATGTTTTTAAAATTAATGTAATGTTCTTCTTATTTATTTAAACAGTTTTTTACCGTGGGATAAAATTATACACTCACTATGGCTAATTACTATTGATTTATTGGAGAAACACTTACACACTATAATAAACTTAATTTATATACACACTACTGAATGTCTATTAATTTATCTACACTCGGTATGATAATTGTCCTAATTTATCTTCAACACTATTTATATTCACTTTCTGTTCACTCACTGTATACTGAAACTGTTAACCGATTCACTGTCTTCTGAACAACTCCCGACTCACTCGAAAACCCGCGTATATATAGTCCTTCGCAGCTCTAGAAAATTCTTGAATAGACCACCTCTGCGTATACTTTATAATTCGAGAACATTCGCGATAAACCATTGTATGGCCTGGTACAGGACCGGCTTCGGAATCAGTGAGTTCGTAACATTAATAAATAATGAAATAAATGGTTTACTCACTTTTGGTTTTAATTTAAAAATTGTTCACTAATAAGAAGTTCACTATTAGGTTGACCTGTCAAAAAAAGTTGACAGGTCATAGGTAGCTTTGTTTGACATTTCGGTGCGGAAAAGTGCCATAGCGTGTACTTTCCGCTTCACTTTCCAAAGGTTATCAAAAGAATCAAGAAAAGGCCTACTTTGCGTTCCAAAATTTGTGTAGAAAAGCATGTTTTGCATAGTGGTTGTAGAAAAAGTAAATTATTTCTTCATTTTTTGTCCATTTATTCGTTTCTTTAGATTGTATTTCAATTGAATTATGATATTTTGTTTGCTTTTATGTGGTTTCTATAACAAGAAAAAAACACCCATAAAAGTTAGTCGCCTCTGCGACCTTTCTATACCTATTCTTCTGTTACAGTAACACCTTTCTTTTTGCTCATAGTTGGATGGAAAATGCCTGTTCGGATTATTTTCAAGTTAAGGTTCATATTATATTTTTTGGTGACATTCCCTAAGCTGCAGAGTAATTTTTTATCAAATCTGCTGATTTGAAAGTACCTACCACTGTTTTTCCACAATTTTCAGCACGAGTTCATTTTATAAGAGCTAACTAAGTAGCTTTAAGGGTACGAGTATGTATTAAATTAGACTCCATGCTGTAACAGAATCAACTCAAGAAACGACAGAAGTATTTTGTACATTAATGGACTGGACAATTACTCCAACAACGTCCGAGCGTCATTTCCAAGGAAATAAAATTGCATGTGATCTTACACTGGCGTAACAAAATTTCTTCAATATTTAGAAATGAAAATAATACAGTTTACATTTAAATCCAGCAGTACAATGAGAAAACTAGTATTATAACCTCAAAACTCAGTTCCGCCGACTCATCTTATCCTAGCCCGCGATCCGATATTATTAATCGCACAAAAATCATACGTTTCGGATCGCATGGTTAGAGAACGAGGAGCTGCAGGTACACGACTCTTGTCTACTGACTGTGTGGAGGGCTAACACAGTCTCTTAAGATAGTCTCCCAGGCTAGTGATCCACTCCATAAATTAAGGTTCACAACCAATTACTGATTTAAGAGATTACCTCTCTTCACATTCGCCAATCGTCTTTTTTTGCAACTCATGGCTCTGAGTTTAATTTCACAGTAATTATTTCCCAGAGTGTTTGGGCAATTTTGAATGTAAAATTAGGATCAGAGGAACTGTATAACCCTACGAAAAAAGGGTGAAAATGCCTAAAGAGTGGATCTTCTGTATCAAACAGCTAAATAGGCTTAGAAACAAGTCGCTTTCGAACGTGGGAGTCGATAGATCGCACGGGATCGATCGCATCGTAAGACAACACCGGATCATATGATCTTCAAGAATAGACGCCCTGTAGAGTCTCCACCCTAAGCACAGATCAGTGGTCAAAACTTTGGCTTGAGAGACTGTTACATTGTACAGTCATTGGTTGGCTGTACCAGGTGAGTTAGATATTCATGTCAGATCCCTCTGAAACCCATGTTATGTCAGCCACAGCTGGAAGAATGTACTAGATACTAGAAGGTCAGTTCCTGTTAAATTTCAGTGGGTATATGATCCGAAGGCATGGTCTAGGGCTCTGTGGCGTTCGGCTCACATACCATCGCTTGTATGTGATTCCTTAATTGACAGTGGCCAGTCAGAAATCCTACTGTTAAGCGTAGGTTTTTCCTGGTCATCGCCAAATATTTCTTCGGTGCCAGCTTCCCAGGGTGATCCTGGCAAGACTGCATCCTTTGATTTCATCCCATCTCTCAAGCGATTTAACATGGGTGTAATTGTTATAATGAAAATGGTACTCGAAAGTACCGAAGTTAGCCTATTGCCCACTGCTTGTTAAAATAGGTTAACATTTGATAAAGAAATGAAATATATAAGTTAATCTCATAAATTATTCTAAGTAGTTGAAAAATTATGGAAACTATTTTCAATATGAAAACCCCCACAGTGGCGGTACTGTCAATGAATTCATTCCATCGTAGCATAGGATAATCTGAAGTGATGCAGAGATTATCCTGATCATGCAGCAATTCGCAAAGAGAAGTCCTTTAAATTGTTAATGGCCGTTTTAGTGTATTCACCTTTCAGTGCAGAATATCTGCAAAACTAACAAAGGACTACTTACTTCTGGGGATATACCTGTCTATTACTTAGAAGCATGAAAAGATGTTAATTTTATACTGGGTGAAATTTATTGTGCAGTAGAATATATGTAACACAGATAATGGTCACGGTGTGATAGATAATAGATATTTACGTAATTAGTTATGAAAAGAGCGATATTGTTCAACAAGCGTAATATTTGCCAAAACGAGCGCCAGCGAGTTCTGCAATTTACGCGAGTTGAACAATGTCGCTCTCTTCATAACGTGTTTACGTACATCGTTTTATCTAATTCCGCGCTTTCATAATATTTAATAAAATCTTCAATTCAAAGATAATATTGAAGTGGATTCAAATGGTGTTAGAAGTACTGTTACTATGATGTATTCACCCAGAAAATTGACTTACTTTAAATAATTGTGTCCTGAATTGAAGATAAAGGGATATTTCTAGGAATTTGAGAATATTTTCAGGTTGCAGTTCAGCTAAGTATAACTGCTCTATTCAGCCTCCCAATAAATGCAGATAGGATTTGCTTGACGGATGGCTCAAAAACCGAGCAAGAACAAGAACCTTCTTGTGGCACAGCGAAAGCGGTCCAGCCTGTTCATTTGCTGGATCTAACTTGGTGGTAGTTTCCAAGCCAGAAGCTGTTTTGTCACTACTAGATCTTCATTCAATTTAATTCAATTCAATTCAATTTATTCACTATTATTAAAGTACATGGTGTTTTTTCTATTACAAATTCATATAATTTTAATTTTCAAGTAGCCTACGGGAGATCACACTAGGCTAGGAAGTCTGTCTCGTAACTCCTCGCATAAGATATTAACATAAATTATGTAATATACAGTGCTATTCAAAAGTCCCCTCCCCCCCTCGTATCTTTTGAACGGCTACACTTACATTAATAAAATTTGGAGGGTGTAAATAAAGTGTTTTAAACTTCTCTACGAATGGTAATAGGTGACGTAATAGTAATAGATGATGTCACAGTGCCACTCTGGCCAATAATTTTAAATAGGACCTCATGGCAAGTGATATCTCGTTTGAAAGGCATTGACATTGGCTACATAGCAATATTAATTTTGTTCGGGTTTGAACTAATTTTGACGGATAAATTAAATAAATACCAAAATTATTGAAATTATTTTTTTTTATTCAATCAATCAAATATCAACAATGAATTATTATAGCAAGTGTTCAAAATGTGCTCCGTCTACTCCCTGACAGTAATAAGTACATCCTATTAGTTCACTCTTGTCGTACTCGTTCGAATGTGTCAGCTGAAATTGCATTGCATTCTTCAATAATTCTTTCTTGCAAAACGTCAATGCTATCTGGTGCCGTAGTATAAACCTTGGATTTCAAGTACCCCCATAGAAAAAATCTAATGGTGTCAGATCTGGTGACCGAGGTGGCCATTCTATAGGACCTCGCCGGCCGATCCATCTACCTCAATATTCTTCATCCAGGTAACGTCTTACTGCACCATAATAATAATGTGCAGGAGCACCATCTTGTTGAAATGTTATTTCCAGATGGCCCAATTTATCTGGATTATCTTCCAGAATTTCAAGAATTAACGGCTCAATTGCATTTTGTAACATCTCCAGATACACTTCACTGCTTAAATTTGAATTTAGGAAAACAGGACCAACTATGTGGTTTCCCA
>CAJUYI010006830.1:0-13074 GCA_910591695.1 Galerucella pusilla
ATCAGATTGTGTTGTCGTTATTTTCAATAATTGTGTTAAAAGGTACTCACAAATCTCATGTATACCTTAGCTATCTGTAATATATTCTGTTCTATTTGTTTAACTTTACGTAATTTTCCCTTCCCTTTCCACAATATTCTTTTCTTTTTGCTCGGAACCTGGTTCTATCTCCAGCTAGGGATCAAACTCTTGTGGTTGTGTCTTCTGGGGTTAGTTTCACAACACCCACATTATAACTTCACCAGTCTGTACAGGTATTACTCGGGAACATCGGCATTTTCACTCTCACCAGCTTAATCTCTATCTAGCTTAATTAATTCAAAGTTAATGTTAATGAAGTATAAAATGGGAGAAAACTATCTATTTCCTTTATCTTGTTATGTCAATCAATATTAGTAGACAATTTGATTATTTGAAATTTATTATTTAGTCTTTTGCTTCAATTTCTTCTATATCTGTCAACTGTTTCACATACTAGTTCCAATCTTTAAATATACTGCAACGTTAGAAATGTCAAATATTTACTATACTGGGCGTTATACATTTACATTTTATCCAATTTCCCAGCATTTTTATAAAATTAATTCTTGGTTCATATGCATCAGAGTAGTAAAACCTTATCGGGAATGAAATAGCTACAACAAAAACAAATCGCAAACGAGTCATTTCGTTTGGCAGCGATACTGCGATAGGGTTATATAACCATAAATCCATGTCGGTCATAAAAGACATTCCGAAACGAGGATTATAAACTCAATACTTAGATTGCGGAAATTGTGATACGAAATAACAATTTTTTTTTCGGTATTTCATAACAAGTTGCCTGAACTATCATCAACTACTTCTTTAAGGTGCCTTTAGCTTTAGACCATAGGATTTTTCATTCGATTTTACATTTGATGAAACATTTGATTTTACATAGAGTTGAACTTGGACCTTTCTAAATATTATCGTTTACATTTGTCTGATTTTCGATTCGACTTAGAAAACGTCAACTGTCATCCATGTCAATAGAAATAGAAAATGTAAGGTTATGATTTTGTTTTCACAATTTTTGAGCTGTTCGCTTTAGGTCAGATTTAGGTGTGGACATAATTAAAATGCCTTTGAGAAACACAGAAACTGCTGCAATTGCAATTTTAAATCTTTTGTTATTATCACAACTGCAAAATGACAAAAATAAACAAGTAAATAGAAAGTTTTGGTGTAGGGAACGTGGTATTTCGAATTTAGTTTTTAATGAACTTTTGTTGGTAGATCCTATGAGCTTCAAAAACTTTACACGAATGAGCTCGAAAACTTTCGAAGTAAATAGCAAAATTCACTATTCTGAGGGAATGTATCGAGGCAAAAGCAAGGTAGAGTAATTCTGCCCGTATCATATAAGAGAATGTCAACAGCAAATAATGCACAATGATCATAAAAATCAGATGAAAAATCGAACCGCAAACCTCGAATGATTTGTCAAATGCAAAATCAGACGGATTTAATCAAATTGAAAATCGAACAGTGTAAAAGAATACAAAGTACGGTTTCATTCGATTTGTTAAAATCAAATGAAAAATCCTATGTTCTAAAGGCACCTTACGTTATAGTTTGGTTTATTTGTCATTAGAAGGTTCAAAACTAGTCTAGCCTGGTAATTGATAAAAAAAATCTCATTTTCATCCAACTTCTGTTTTATCCCTTGAACCAAGACCCGATTTATTATTGTTCCTAGAACCTAAACAGTAGGCGACACCGAAAGCCGACAAACTGAGAACCTTTTATTATATATTTCAGCTATTCCTATTTATTAGAATTTTTATAGTTCTTCTCTTTGGTTGTGTATAACATAAATATACACAAACCCTTTTATAACGGCTGGAACCATAACTAAAACGACAAAAACACTTTCGATTTCTAAACTGAACCCATTTTTTGCTCTCAAGCTTTTGCTACTTGGCATTATAAAAAGTCGGAATTTCCGTAATCTGAATATTTCGTTTATAGGGACATATGGTCGAGCTTTTATTATTGACAGGAATTTATGGTTGTTTAACTTTGTATACTGTCCGGTAAATTTGAATTTTCACAGTGGTATCTGACTCACGTATAGACCTTTCGCAAAATTTAACAAGAACACATACTTATAGTACTTATTGGATACATATCTCAATACTCTACGCTATTTTTATTTTGATTCTTAGATTCATTAATTTTATTTTCAATTTTCATGTTTTATGTGCCCCAGCCAAAACTGAGTGGAGCCCAAGAGTTCATCAAGTAACCACTGATACAACTAGGACAATACCAGATAAGCCCATATTTAAAATGAGTTTAGATAGCATGACACCAGAGAACAATGAATGTCTTAGTCTACAGCTTGATATTGTATGTTTGACAATAAATAATAATACAGTTTTTAAAAACCAAAGTTTCTGAAGAAACTTATATTATTTGCTACATTTGTCAAAAATCTTCCAAAATTATGTTTCATTACCTTTTCACACATACCTCGCGATATCTCAGGAGCTATATAAGATATTTTAAACTTTTTTTTTAATCGGCAGAAAAAACATAAGCGAAGATTACTGCGTTAGTTTCATTAGTATATAAAACCTAGTTTTTTGTAAAATTAGGGAAAACTGTAATTCCTACTTTTTTGCAGCACTATTTTCAGTGATCGAGAAACTTTTTATTTTCCAAAATTTCACTAAACTATATGCGTACCAAATAAAGCTAAAGCTTCAAGGAAGTTTTTGAAACAAGAATCACTATTTCAAGTATCATAGTTAGCTCATAGACAACCGCGCTGGCCGCAGCGTGTAGCTAGTTAAAAATACTGTTAATTGTGGACCTGTAAATTAATAAAAGCTCCTAAACATTTTTAAAAAGTTATGGTTTAATTATTTCTTCAGTTTAGAGTTTGGATTAACAATATAAAATTTTAATATTAAAATTATCTTCATCGCAAGAATAAAGATATTTATGTTGATCATTATTTAATAGGTACATCTGATAAAACAAAAATAAAAATAACTAATTAAACTACGTAACTAAAAAAACAAAAAATTTCATAGGTTAGGCTGTTACAGCAGTTTGTATATTTGCAGTCACTGCAGCATTTTAACCCTTGTGAAATGCAGTTACAGTTATTATTGTTCCAATTTTTGTCTGAACATCGTATAGACAAAATTGTTCTTACATCATCGGGCACAGGTTCTTGGCATATTTTGAGTAAGGCTATTATACCCAATGTTTAATTGATACAGACACCTAATATAATAATAGATACATATTATAGCTTATTGCAGGTAATTCTTTATTATATAAGCATGGGCGACTTAGGAAAAAACTTATTACCTTTTCAAATGTTGTTTAAAAGCATGATCAGTGGGAGGCAACTCAGAAGATCTGCGATTTGAGTCCGTTGTCAGGTACCATCGTAATTGATTCAAGGAAGCAATATTTTTGTTTTTGTTCCTATACAAATAAGTATATATTTTGTACTTCCAATCCTTTATCTTGTGATAAAAAGGGAAGATTTTCTAGGTTTTCAAAATCATCAATATTTTTGTATAATCTGTCTGCACATATATTAAACGCTGATGGACTTTCTTTCCCGATCTGTTACATATTAGACACATTTTTTGCCGAATATTAAATCCGTCTTTAGGATATCTTGTCCGAGACGATGAAGCGTTTTCGGTTTAACTGCTTTGAGAAACATATCCAATATTTTGTGGACTAATAAATGTTTGTCTGAAGTTTTATGAAATTTTACTATAACCTTCCCTCCTAGAATGTCTTCCTTCTGATGCAAATCTTTTGAGCACAAGTGTCTTTCCTTTTTTCTGCAGCACATATAATTGTATTCAATCCTTTCAATCTCGGATTTTGCGTCACAAGTTTGTCTTTTTCTTGCCAAGTCTGACCACAAAATAAACACTCCATCGCTTACACAAAAAATCTCAATAGACACACACACATCCAAAATAATATCTACCTAATCGCAGTAAAAACAAAGACTGTTAGCAACTCTGCATTTCAGTTTAAAAAAAATTAATGAAACATTTGAGTTGAATATAGTTCATTGATTTCATCATTTGTCCACCTCTGTCATTTCCATTTTCCACTCCCCTTCCCATTGAAGTATTAGTCAATCCCTAGTGACGCAAAATATGTTTTATCTCCTTTTAGTAAATAAACCTCCTGATTCCATACAAACTTAAATATATCCGCTTCATATGTTTACTCAACTGAAAATATCATAGAGGAGGAAAAATGTAGCATTTCAACCCCTTGTACAAACAGTCGTATATTTCAGCAAAAATTTCCTTTTAAGCAAATATATACTCAGTCGGAAATGATGATAGCACGAGCGTAGCATTCAAAATGGAAATTTCTGTTATTACCACCCCATAATCTCGTAACATTCCTGCAGTATCATAGAAATGAAATGAACGCCCTTTATGGCTATTAGCTGCTGAGTAAACTTGGGCTGGCTGAATTCAATTAAATTTAGCAGAGTCTGTGCTCTGTGCGGGGATTCAGAGTTATGGGCAACTCCATAGACGGAGACCAAATGTTTGACAATCTGAGAAATGAAAAATGAGAATCAAAATTTGGAGTATTCAAGTTAAAATGATTTTATTGTAGTGGGTAAATTTTAGGTGCTATTCGAAAACAGTTCCTAATTTTTTCCTGCTGTTTGCAATTTACTTTCAATTTTTTGTTCACAATTTGGTCTTTACGTTCTTCTTTTAAATTCCTCCATCTAATATTATTCATTATTATGTGATCAAGAAATCCATAGCTATCAAAGTATAACTCAACATAAAAAGGGCTATAGATATGTTAACTTAGATCAAATCTACTCTGAGTCTCTGAATCTACCTCAATATACTGCAAAAGAAATTTCCGATACAAACTTCTCTGGAAATTGACTTCTTACCCATGCTTTGGTTGAGGTGACAAATGAATAAGTGGTAACAAGGATAACCTCTATGAAGGCAGCAGCTCAAAAACTTTATAAACATGCCTGCTTCGTTGCTTTAGAATTGAATTGAGGATTTTATTTTTTTTTGGACCCTTCTGAAGATACGCCAGTGCTCGGCTTAAAAACGAGAATGGATATCTAACTTGATTAAATGTTGTATTAGGAGGAGTTATCAGTTGATTACTCTTAAAAGGGTCTTCGTGTTGTGGATGTAATGAAAATGGATTTGGGCTGTAAACTTTTGGGAGGCGTTTGCCATCGTTACTTTATTTTTGAGCCCTCTTTACGTAGATTTCATTTTAATCCATTAAAATTAGGTAGGTACCTACAGTGCTGATAGTAAATTTCCAATTACTCCGTATAGACAGTGAAGGGCGTAAAAAATGGAATTGGGAGAACATAAATATACTAAATATATGGATAAAAGATAATATTATAGACGAATATGTTGGAAAATAAATGGATGTTAAATTAGCCCGATTTTAAAAAGTTATTGTAGTGGCTAAATGGTTTGGTTGATGATCGTCGTTGGGGGGGTGGGTTTTTCTGAACTTCAAGCAAACAAATTGACATGTACCCATCAGTAACAGTTCTTTGATTTAATAAGATAAAATGTATTCGGAAGTAATTACACAAGTACATCAAAATTGCCGATACTTTTGTATGAAAGCATGTTGTATAATAACTGCATGAGTTTATTTTCATATTTTGGCGAAAGAACCAGACTCCGAAGGAGAAGGGCTCTTTAAACAAAATATGGAAAAACCGAATGCAGTTTTTACTGACAACATGCTTGAATAAAAAATTGTGTGTGTGTGTGTGAGAGAGATGGTCTCGGACGGAGTCCATTAACCACAGGGAGTATAGAAAGTTTAGATATTAGTCTGAAGGAAAAGTCTATATTTCCAGTTTAGCATCATTAACAAACCGTATAAGTAGGTCAAAAATAGCCTTTTCGTTTTTTGTCAGAAGTGAACATAAATTAACAGGCATGAGAAAGTTGTAGGCTATGAGAGAATTATAAAGTTCTGTTCTTTCTGTGAGTCGATCCTCACATGCAAAAAAAAGGTTGAGATCAGCTATTGATATATTATCGCAAGTACAAAAATGTGGCAGGCCTAGAAGGAAATGGGATGATGTAATAGCTGGTATCCTGGGAAAAAGTAACAAGAGCTGGAAGGAAAGGAAAGAACTTGCACGGAATAGAAGAAGCTGGATGAAATTTGTGTATAAAAACGACTGAAATACTTCAGTACAAACCTTGTATGGACAAAACACCTTAACACCTTCGGGTATATTAAGGTTTATGATTATGATGATGACAAAAAGGTGTGTTGAAAATACCTATTTTGTGTAGATGAGCCCGTCCATGATTCACTTTTAAACGTGTGAGAATAAAAAATTATCAGGTTTATTTTGATGCACGAGTGTAATTCGGTAGAATATTTCTCTAGTAGAAGGAATTAAAGTATTGTATTTTTGGGTTTACTCTCGGTCATTTTTTTTTGAATAGAACTTGAAGAATCTTGTCCAATAGTAACGAGTTTTAAAATTTGGCATATGTCACAATGACAAATGCGCAATTTCAACACTCGTTACTATAGTTACGGACCTACAGGAAAATTTTCGATTGCTGGCGGGATCTTTTCGATAGCTACCGGGATCTTTTCGCCGATAAGATTCCGCTTCATATGGTATTTTTAATACATGAGGGTAATATTCATTGTAATGTAGTTTATATATAGATCAAACACAAAAAAGTATTAAAATAACATATAGAAATCATATTGATTAATGTTCTATAATATTATGTATCTAATAACAATTTTTTAATACGAAAATTGAAGTTAGATCGTATTTTTCCATATTATTTCACTTAATATATTCATTCTGGCTTACAAAGATAAAATACTCATACAAAGAACTCTATCATATTTCGGCGTTGGTTGTGGCTGATACATATGTATGCAAATGAAGCAACAATTTACGAGGCAGTCATTTGTTGGATGGGAAAGCGACATGACGAGATCTATAAAACTATCACCTGACAATACAATGCATTTAAAAACGTCTTACACGAACAGGGTTGTAATTTATATATTTGGCAGCATCTAAGAAATATTATTTTGCAGGTATTTTGAAATTAATACCATGTTACGAAGATTTCAATACTATTTTACAATTCACTAGGTGATAGAATTCAATTAAAAATAATATGCTGTATTGAATAAAAAATTTACAGATATAGTGGTTGTTTTAGATTTTACGTAGTTTCCAGGTTCTGATTGAAAATACTTTTTTCATTAGTTTATATCCAATTTTTTTATGGATTTAACTTCGAATGCGGCATTTTCTAACTACAAGGCCATACCTGCACGACATCTCACCAGGGAACATTTTTTCTATATTTTTTTTCCATTCTCGGTATCTGTAGATATAAATTAGAGTCTATCGAGATTTTCGAATGAATTCCAAGACATAAATAAATGTTCCGTTCTCCCAATGAAACTTGTATCTCCCGCGATAATCTGACATTTACGACGGACTTGTGGGTTTTGTTTGTACCTAATTGGATATTCCTCAGCCATCCATTTTTGTTATTTTAATGGTGCATTCCTACCTGTTTTCTTTTGGACGTTGACTGGTTTCAGATTGAAAACCTGTTTTTTTGGTGGTTAATCATACTCTTTTGGAAAAAATAAATTTATTTCAATTGAAAATCTCCATAAGGATTATCTTGAAGTGTTGCATATAGTTGGAGTACCTCAAGCAAATATCAAATGTCTAAATTAACTGTCATGTTTGGTTAACGCCAAAGTTTCAGACTTAAAAGCTGAATTTTCCAAGTTGATGAATCAGTCGAAAATTGGAATTAAGCCGAGAAAATGTTCAAAAGAAGAATGCCTTAATTCAACCATGTCCATTTCCATTGCACATAGTTCTCTGGAACGGCACGATCCAGCAATTCCCATTATCACTACATAACTACCTTCATAATTCAATAAATATCATCGGCGGCCTCAAACAGGAATCTATTTACATCTTCTCTGTCATACACATTCGATTTTTTTGGGTTTACATCCGTCATTTCTTTTTTTTTTGAAAAATGCTTGAAGTTTAGCATACTTGGAAATATCTATGTTTTCCTGTATGATAAAGGTGGACTTCAGCTAGGATTATACACACTATAAGCTTGTATCAATGGCACATTTCTTGAGAAGTATTAATACGTTTATCCCTCCATATCTGCTGATTCTTCTAAATTAATTGAAATCCAAAAATAATAGAAAAAATCTTATGTACTTCACAAGATATAAGTATATTTACTATGCTCGAACTTTGTGGCCACAACTCGCTATCGCTTCGACTCAGTATTTACGTTCATTTTTAAAGCGAAAACTATGCATGAATCTATTTTTTTTTAAATTACAATAACCCCTTTTAAATTTCTTTTACAGACCTTCCGTATCTCCATTCAACGTCACTGAAGTGAAATCAAACCATGTTGGATGTTGGGTGTGTGAGCGTGTTTCTTAGCAACCCAGGAGGGGCCCGATGAAATATGTGACAGCTGGGCCTAAGAAGCCAGACAAGATCCCTTTTGAAAACTTTAAAAAGGAAACATGGCTCTCTTCAATATGGCAGCGATGGATGAAAGGACGTATTCGACGATGAAAAATGTATATTGATGCTTTTTTCCATAGGCGTAGAGAAAGTATTTTTTGTAAAAGAAATTATATTATCAAATTAATGTTGAACTATTTTGATATGTCCAAATCATTTGATTGAGTTAATGTGAAGCAAAATTTGAAATTTTTGATTTTTATTTTCACGATGAGTTTTAACTGATTCTAACAACTTTTCTAACAACTTTTCCGAAAATTAAGGATGAACTGCGTTGTCAAAGGTTCCAGTCCCCAGAAAAAGCAGTCAACGCCTTCAAAACTCTATTTTGAATGTACCAACAAGCCAGTGGAATAACTGCTTCCAGAATCGGTTTTTTATAGTTCCTGTTTCTAAAATCAACTGAACTAATTTTCAAGATTTTCGTATCGTCGATATTATATGTTGAAAGTTATTGTAGCTGCCTAATTATTTAATAAATCCACGGCACTGGCTTCAAGTGGTATAATTCAATATAAATGAGACTTTGTAAAACATGCAGGAATATGATTAGAACTAATTATAATGTCTAAATGTCAGATGTTAGGATGCCATTGTTAGGGATTATTTATGCTCTCGAGATGTTTTTCTTTGAATCCTTTGTATGGTGTTGAGGGATATTAAGCAATTTGCTCGCATAGGGAGCTAAATATAAGACATGGGAAACATTTTGGTTCCTCCCATTTAAAAATATAAAAAAATCATTGCCAGATAAAGTTATAAAAATAAGAGTAATGGCAACATTAGGTTCAATAGGTTAAAACCGATCTTTTACGGTTCTTCAAGTACATGAGTAGCATACAAGTTATGTGGAAATTTAACATCTGCCACTTAAAAGTCACTATGTAACCTGCATTTTCTTATCTTGTTGAAAAATTGCATACTCTTTATAAGAAAATTATACTAATTGAAAAACTGCATTGTATCTTTCTTCAAACAATAAAAACAAGCAAACTTGCAATCGTTAGCGGGTTTAACGGAAATCATAAAACTAAACCATTCCGTTTCTTTCATCCCCTTCATCCAGATTGCTGCGTATAAATCCATCTCAGAAAATATGTGACAACTTCAACTGCGGGATCAGATTCCAACAGAGATAGATTAAGACATATAAACTATAAAATAAGATAAATATGGTCATATAACTTCAACTGACAGAAGTCGTTTCATTTGCATATTATTTACATTTATGTATTTTATTTTATTTTCAGATTTATAAGAATGGTAATGTTATTTTTTGCTTTTGGGGTATAAAAAGAAAAAAGGAAAGTATGGAAAAAATGTAATTTTTTGGAAAATTTGTTACTTAATTCAGATTTTATTTGAATAATGGTTTGAGGGACGAAAAAAAGACGATTTAGTAGGAACCAATATCTATATTTTTCCTCTGAATGAAAATATTGTATGCTATACCAAAATACATGATTGAACAGATTAAAGTTTGCTAAAATCGAGATCAGTAATAACATCACAAACAAAAGTGCGCAGCGCATCTTCTTCAAAAGTAAGTATACAACATCTAGTGCATCATAATTTGAAATGGGACGATGCATTTTCAACAGTACCTCCAATTTAATCCACTGATTGAAAAAAGAAAGGATCTCAACACTGGAAAGATCTAGTGAGGATTAGACAATCAAAGATTCTTCAAGGTGACTACAACCTATTGAGATCAAATGAATGCTCAGAGGAAGACTCTACTAAGAGTTTTAACAGGGATCCTAACGGGGTCGCCTAAAAAATCTCAAAATAGTGGAGGAAGGATCATTAATCAAAGTGGAAGCCTGCAGATATGCTAAAATTCCTCCAGGAAATAAGACTAGAGGAGCTACTAGTCTCTGAGACTAAGAAAATAAGTAGAAGAGGACACAACAAATCTTTTAGGTCTCAGTGAATGTCTCCCCAAAATACATACATACAGTTTGCCAACCTCAATTTAGTGTCTATATTTTTTTCTCTGGAGGAAAGGAAGGATTAGAAGAAGCAACCAACTTTAGCGTATGTAAAGCTTCGGTGCCTACGTAATTCTTGTTTTAAGAGTTTTATAATATTGACAATATCTTATGCAAACATTTTATTATTCAGCAATAGCTAACTTAATGGTCTTAATTGTTGAGGTAAACTACCTATCATTAATAGTGATCGTTACAAAAGGATATATATATACAGTGGTCTGTAACTCGTAAAATTACAAAATAGCTCCAATAAAATACATTTTATGTTTAACTGAGTATTATTTACCCCAGTACATTTAATACTAATTATAAAGCATTAAAAGCTATCCAAATTGTAAGGTAAGGGACTAATCTTTTCCAGCTGTGAATAATTAATTTGTTAACATTAGAAATTATGGAGACTCTAATTGTTTAAGTATACGGCGTAGTAATTTACGCAAGTCGTGTTTTATGCTTCAGAGTTTTTTATGTTTCTTATCGCATAATTTGTAAACCAAAAAATGACAAACTTTATTGAACAGGGATTTTAGATTTTTAAATCACAACACATGATACTGAAATATTTTTCTTATTTATTCAAACAGTTTTTGCCGTGGAATGAAATTATACGCTCACTATTGGTTCATTGGAGAAACTCTTCCACACTATAGTTAACCGAATTTATAAACACACTACTTAATGTCTACTTATTTATCTACACTCGGTATAATAGTTATCCCGATTTATCTTCAACAGCTGAATATTGTACTATTTATATTCACCAATCCACTATCTGTTCACTAACTGTATACTAAAAATAATTTATTTCCAACACTTGAAAATTGAACCACTTACTGTACATTTATTTTTAACACTCAAATATTGAGTTATTCATGTTCCCCAATCCACTATCTGTCCGCTCACTGTATACTGAAACTACCACTGTCCACTCACTGTACATTTATTTTCAACACTTAAATATTGTACTATTTATATTCACCAATCCACTATCTGGTAGTTCACTGTATATTGGAACTAATTTATCTTCAACACTTAAATATCGTACTATTCCTATTCACTAATCCACTATCTGGTAACTCACTGTAAACTGAAACTAATTTAATTTCAACACTTAAATACTGTACTCTTTATATCCACCAATTCACTATCGCTACAATCACTGTTCACTGAAACTGATTGAATTTCAACACTCAAATATTGTACCATTTATATTCACCAATCCACTAACTGTCCACTCACTGTTCACTGAAACTTATTTATTTTCAACACTTGAATACTGTACTCCTTATATTCACCAATTCACTATCGGTATCTACACTCACTGTTCACTGAAACTAATTCATTTTCAACACTTGAATAGTGTACCAATTATATTCACCAAACCACTAACTGTCCCCTCACTGTATACTGAAAATATTTCCTCTCCAACACTTAAATATTGTACTATTTATATTCACCAATCCACTATCTGGTAACTCACTGTATATTGGAAATAATTTAATTTCAACACTTAAATATTCTACTATTTATATTCATCAATTCACTATCAGTACACCCGGTGTATACTGAAACTAATTTATTTTCAACACTCAAATATTGTACTCTTTATTTTCACCAATTCACTATCGGTACGATCACTGTTTACTGAAAAAAATGTATTCCCAACACTTAAATATCGAACTATTTATATTCACCAATTCACTAACTGTCCACTCACTGTACATTTATTTTCAACACTCAAATATTGCACTATTAATATTCACTAATCCACTATCTGGTAACTCACTGTAAATTGAAACTAATTTAACCTCAACACTTAAATATTGTACTCTCTATATCCACCAACTTACTATCGGAACACTCACTGTTCACTGAAATTAATTAACACTTGAATATTGTACTATTTATATTTACCAATCCACTATCTGTCCACTCACTGTATACTGAAACTAATTCATTTCAAACACTTAAATATTGTACTTTTTATATTCACCAATTCACTATCGGTACACTCACTGTTCACTGGTACTAATTCAATTTCAACACTTGAATATTGTACTATTTATATTCACCCATCCACTATCTGTCAACTCACTGTATACTGAAACTAATTCATTTTAAACACTTAAATATTGTACTCTTTATATTCACCAATCCACTAACAGTCCACTCACTGTTCACTGAAATTTATTTATTTTCAACACTCAAATACTGTACTCTTTATGTTAACCAATTCACTATCGGTATATACACTCACTGTCCACTGATCGAACTATTTATATTCACCAATATATACACTCACTGTATAGTGAAACTAATTTATCTTCAACACTTCAATATTGTACCATTTATATTCACCAATCCACTAACAGTCCACTCACTGTTCACTGAAACTAATTAAATTTCAACACTTGATTATTGTACTATATATATTCACCAATCCACTATCTGTCCACTCACTGTATACTGAAACTA
>CAJUYI010006831.1:0-13074 GCA_910591695.1 Galerucella pusilla
ATGATGGTAATTGTTACCGAAACTAGTTGCAAGTTTTGAGTCCTACTGGACATTTGACATTTACATTTGACATTTGACTTTGAGATTCTTCACACTCTCTAACATTCAACTAACTGTATTAATTGATGTAAATGTTAGAAAAATTGAATAAATGAGGCTATTACTTGATGGAGATCCATACTAAACTAAACCAAACTAAAACGTATATTTTTCACTACGAATAACACATAATAACATGATAGTATACATTCTGGTGCTGGTTCTTTGTTGAGGAGATATTGGTACGTAAGGTGTGTGTGACCTAAGACCTAAGACAACTTGAACACATCGTTTGTCTGGTATTGATAGACCAAATTCAACTTGTGGCTTAACTTCTTTTAGTTTGGATGTCGTATGATTTCATACTACTTGCCAAGAATTGAATCTATGTTTTTTGTAAGGATTAATGTTGTATCGCCAGCTAATTGACTTCCCCTTTAGCTTTTATACCAGAGTGAGATGGAATCCATAGAAATTAGATGTTCTTTTGGGTGAGATGTATGATTTCCATCTCATTTTTGATTTGTGTGAGAAAAAGATCTGAAAGGTGAAGTTGTTTTGAGCCAAATAACGCACTCAGTGAATCTGTTATGATAAGAAGCTTGCCTGCTGTAGAGTTTTTGCACATTCTTATGGTTTCCCTAATTCCCGTGAATATAGGTACTACATTTATTCGGTAGTTGGATGGCAGACTTGTTATTTCCACAGATGTATGCTGCTGCTATTTCACTGTGGTTGGGTAGATTAGCATTAACTGCACTGATTTTGTGATTATAAAAGTAATTAATCAATAACTTTCACTGTTAAATACTTTACCTGAAAAATAAAAACTGGAAAAGAAGTACCATAAATAAGGTTCGCGCCAATGCCCTCAGCTTTATATCACCGATTAAAAATCTTACGATAACAAAACCTCATGATATGAATATAAAATACTTCCAAGTATGGCCCTCGGGCATTTCGAAAAGTCCACCTGCTTTTAATTAACAAAAAATTAGCATTGTTCAAAAATACGCTCACACTCCACATTATACAACTCTCGCAATAACTTTATTCCCTTTAGTCGAAGTTATTCAAAAACAGCAACAATCTAATGTTATTTTTCACAATTCTTTCGATTTAAATCTACTGTTAGACGGTTAGTTGATCGAGCGCATCCGCCACAAATGCTCGAAATTGATTGGCGAGTTAACAAAACGGGTCTTTACCTTTTTAGTCTGGTTTTATGTGGGCATAAACTTTACACTAGCAGCTGTTGAAAAAGTTAAGACTAGTTTCGACAGTGTGTCTTTCTTCAGTAAGATTTTGTCCTCTTTAGACGACGGTTTCGAGATACGGTACATTATCCGCGAAGCGTTAATTTAAACTCGATTATAATCAGCCCATGCTCGTGCTCGGTTAATATCAATTTTGTCGTAAAGTGCTCTGAACTTTCGAACGTAAAAATTGTATAGTGTTGTGTGGAAATACTTTTGGATTGTTTTATAGCCATGAATCAATAGTAAGTTGCGTTTTTTAATATTTATTCAATTCATAAACTGATGTAACTTCGTCAGCGTTATTTTAAAAGTTGTTTTCATCTTTCAACCTTCAATGGTTGTAACAAAAACCTTGGAAGATTACCGAATATCCAGTACCGATTTATCCATTGGGCAAGAAGGGACCTACCAGAGCGGCTTTTTTTAAATTTCCGAAAATATAACAGATAAAAATATAGGTGCAAATCAACAAAAACGCAAACTCGTGAAAGGCGAAACAGAAATCAATTCTGAGGACGACATTCGACAAAGTCACCGTACATACACAATCATAGTAGGTTCACTCGTCGTCGGCACTTTCACGTAGCGCTAATAAAGACATGCCGTAAAACGATCGTTAAAAAACACGTGTTTCGTATATACAGTGTGGAACATCCAAATGAAATGAATTCGATAACAAATGAATGGGGGAAAACGCATCTTTTTCAAAAAACAAATTATACAGGGTGTGTCATGTGACAGTGGCCAATACCAACTTTCTTATTTTAAGCGCAACTGTATGTCAGATCATGAAATATCTAAACATTATTATTTATTATTATTATTTATTATTTATTTATGACAATTCAATTCATGTATAAAAAATCGCATATGCCACAGTGCCATTGTCACTTTGACAGCGGCAGAAGTTAGCTTTAACTTTTACAGCGACAAATACACTAGTGGTTTTTTGACTTATTCATTTGTTCATCAATATCACTGTTCCTAGTATGAATTTCAATAATTGTACATTAAAATAAAAATTTGTTTATTTTTAATGTTTCATAAATGAAGTTTGCATTGATATGTTTCCAAATTTCTCATTCATTAAATTGTCCTGCCGAATTACACTCGAGGTTTGTATTGATATTGGGTAAATTTGTGTTGTTCAAATTCTTAACTGTTTTCTTTAGCAATTTAACTCGAATATTTACCGGATAAAATACAAACCACTTGTGCAATTATAAGTGACAATTTCCACAATTTACTCCTGACGTTACAAATGTGACTCATGAAATTGGTTCAAAGTGTTGTCACAGGCTCTGAAAATTCCGGGCCAGATTTTAAGTATAAGTAGGGCCAAATTTTCGGAATTCAGGCCAACTTTTTTTTAACAGTTAAACAGCTGAACTCGTGTTAAACTACTCCATTTTAGTTTCTGGACTGATAATTTTGTATCTTCCTTATTTGGGAACAACACCAAAGTCTTCAAACGACCAAACCATAGACATTTTCCTATCGACCAGACCCATAGAAAAATACTTACTATTTCTCTATGACCAAACCCCAACCCAACCATAAAATCTGAAATGTTCTTCTTTTCAATTCTCTAATATCAGCAGCAAGCAGCTAGACTTGAGACATGGCTATCAATGGCTGAGTTCAGTTTAGTCAGTCAGGAACGAGAAACAGTTCACAGTGGACATGCAGGCGGGAAAAATGACCCAGACTTCGAAAAGAGGCGCCAAATGGCCCCTCCGTCTTAAACAGGGCCCGATCTGGCCATATCGGGCCACCTGTTGCAACGCTGGGTTCAAACAATGAACAATAGGGATGTTTATTTGTATAAATAGCTAATATATTAACAATATAAAGATACTTGTGTATTTTTCCAATATTCGAATGTGTGGTGCCGCCTTAATGTTTTTGAAAAGCTCTTTAAAAATATAAAAACTTAACACCTGCTTCTGACACCTGTTAATACATAATAAATTGATTTATATCCCACGTATTTTTACCTAAAACAGTTCACTCGGTAAATATGTAGTGAGGCATTTAAATTTATTTTGTTTGGATAAACGAAAAAGATAAAATTTTTGGAGAGGGGCAGATTCATTTAAATGACAGTTACTAATAATATCACTAGACCTTCAAAATATTTCCTCCTAATGAACTTGAGATAATATTTTATCAGTTTTGAAGGTCGAGAGGTATTTGGTGAGTAGTTTTTCCTTTCGAAACAACGATATGTGAAAACTAAAATATGTATGGAGAGAGAGTAATTCTGTAAGTTCATATAGTCCAGTAAATAAGGGTATCAACCTTGAGAATAGGTCGGGCCGGTGTCATTTTTTTTTTAATTTGTAGGTATTGATGTGTACATGACCGCAAGACCCTGAAGAGCCCAAAAATCCATTTTCCCAACTATTTTGGTCCATATCTCCCAAAATATGGCACCTAGAGATTTGGGATTCGGACAGAAATGAAGATCAGATCAATGCCTACAAAAATGGTCCCTATCGTTTTCGTCGTCAATTTGGTGGTTTTCGAGATAACGGGCCACAAACGCGCGCCGTATTTTTTACATCTGACCTGGATCTCGGGAGGCGCTCTCAGCTCCTTAATTTCTGAGCGGATGGACAATTTTTCTAATTACTCGGGTAAAAATGCATATTTTTTTATGATTCAAAGTTCATTTGAAAGGAGAATTCTGCACCTATAATTTCTTGTCACTGGTTTTTTTTTTGGGCCCCCAGAATTTTGGGAATTCCCGCCAAAGCAAAATTTTGGTCGATATTTTGACTCCTCCTATGAATCTAGTTATATTTTGTCTATAAAAAGTATTTTGACCGAATCCTTCCGAATAATGGGACTTTGAAGGGTTTCGAAGACACTCCGGGGGATTACATAAACATTTTCTCGCGCATTCCAATAAACCACGTGTTTTCGTCAGGGCGGTTTTTCCGGATTTTCGGAGTTTTCCGAAATTTTATGGAAATTCCCGGAATTTAGGGATAATGGATCCTTTTATCGGGTTCTGATACACCTCATTCGAAAGCTTATGTTCTCCCCTTGTGAACGGTACTTTTTTTTTTCATTTCAACTCTTTTAGTTTTCCGGAAAATCTAGAGAATCTCTGCCTCCCTGAAAATCCAAGTTTTTTTTTTCATGATTACTTTCTTTTTGTGGTTTGAATTTTTGAGAGTGAAAATTACACCATATTGGAGAGGACATTCTGACCTTTCCGTCAATATATATATCAAGTACTTTCACGCGTGTATATCAAAACAATTTGTTTGAAAACTTTCCCCAAATAACTGTATTTTTCTTGTATTCTACGCGAACGAACTACCGCCAGAAGAATGGGGATGGAAGCATAATATATAGGGGGTGCATTATTGCCGGTACAGACGACGAATGAGCCGGCACATCCGGACTTGTTGAAAATGATCTCTTGTCGGTGTAAAATGGGCTGTACCACGCTATGTTCATGTAAGAGAGCAGGACTGAAGTGCTCGATTATTTGTGGTTCATGTCATTCAGGCCCGTGTTCTAATTACAAGGATGAGGATGAAGATGTGATTGTATCAGCTGATCAAGCAGAGGGAGGGGCAGAAATTGGTGGAAGTGAAGATAGAGAGCTAGAGGAGCAAGAGGAAGAAACAGAAGGCATGGATGGAGAGGGGGTTGATGATGTCAGCCAGCAACATCCATCTGAGATAAATGTGTTGGAATGGTGATGGATAGATGTCTAATTGTTCATGTATGTTCCAATTCTCATATACTTTCAAAAATAAATCTTATTTTTCAAAAACTTTTTTGCCGAATTATTGAAAATGACTTGCCAAAAATTGGCAGACCTCTAAGCTACATTGCCGAAGACCTAAGAGCTCCAAGGATCAGGCCGTTCTCAACTCCAAAAATTTTCAGGAAACAGATAGTTATTGGGGGCACCTTCATTGCCGGGATAATTACGTGAGGAGGGAGAAAACTAGTGGCGCCATCTACGATTGACCCTCGAAGTTCAAAAAATCAAGATACGTGTATATCCAGTCCCCTTGGCTCACACATTGGCTGAGAAAATGCCGTATTTTTATTTTCCAAGCATGATAATTTTCGCGACCCCTTTTTTGCAATAAATATTGGGTTAACGAAAAAAGCCATTGGGACCATTTTTGTAGGTATTGAACTGCTCGTCATTTCTATCAAAACCGCAAATCTCTAAGTGCCATATTTTGGAAGATATCGGCCAAAAACTTTTTGGGCTCCGAGGGCCATTTTCCGGGCCTTGCGGGCATTTCTCCATATATGAGATTTTGAGAGGTGAATGTAGCCATCAATACCTGCAAAAAAAAAAAAAAATGGCATCGGCCCGACCTATTTTTAAGGTTTGGCCTTGTTCTGGACTACCGTTACTGGACTAATACGTGAGATCGAGTTGTTTACAAACATAATAAATGAACTAACTAGTATCTACCTGTTTAGTTTTTTATTGATTATTTCTTGTAATTTGTGAAAATATTAAAAATAATATTGGAGTAAGTGAAGAAATATTAGTATTATAACCAAAATAAAGTGATAATGAGTATAAATAATGTTAAAAATAAGACACGATCTGAAATCACTGGTTGTTGTGTTGTATTATGTCGCAATACTAGTATACAACCTGCGGGACCCTGCTTATTAGACACTAGCGTCTATGGTGGCGAAAATAAGCACCTACTATGTGAGATAGATGGAATATTGTACTAGTTACTAGACGAAATATGGAGAAATTATTGAATTAAAGAAATTGTCATCTAGCAACAAGTATGGAAATGTTTCTAAGAGTAGTCATGTAAAAAATGTTGAATAGTGGAAATCATACCGTACAAGTGTTTTAAAAAGTCGAGTAGAAATGCTTAAATAATTGCCTTAAAGAAGTTCTCCTCCAGTGTTCCATGAGATGCACGATGCACCAGAGTTGCAAACAGAGTTTATAAGTCCAGCTTAAGTCATATGGCAACACAAAAGATATGTGTTCTAGCAGAGAGGACTGAACTAATTGCGAGTTCCACACATAGAACAATTCTTTTCTCTCTCTTTCTCTCAAGTAGTGTTGTTCATGTTATCCTTGTCGTACTTGTGTAAATCGTATGATCTATCAAACTTTTTCGCAATCCGTATAGGGATAGTCCTATCAAAGATTACAGAATAAAAATATAAGATGTTTCACTCCAGGGCGGTTTGATTCAAGTTGCTGTCCCAAACGGACGCCGCTCTCATAAATTATGTTTACGACTCGCTTTTGTTGTCAATAACGAGACCGGTAGATACCAGAGAAGTTCAAAAAGCTTATTTTATTTTAAGCTATACAGGGGTAATTAGAGAAATATATATTTAAATTAATAGGATTCTTTATCACAAAGGTTTATTTTTAAATGTTAATTATTTCGAAAAATGTTCGGGATATGAATTTGAAAAGGTAAGTAAAAAATGAACTTGAATTTTTAAAATGAATCAATTCACAGTTTTTATCCAGCATCCTAGTAATTTTGTGATTCTTATTGATAATCTAGCAGAAATTTATCACAAATTCAATTAAATATACTCATTAGCCACCAGAATAATAGGGCCACCAAATCTTAAATTTTGATCTTTAAATAACGCGTATTTTTTAGATTGACAAGGTTAAAACAGTAAAAAGAGAAGCAGCTGCAGGATACCTTTATTAAAAAATTTCATAAATGTTGGATTTTGGTTTGTGTTAAATTTAATCTATTGTCTTTCAAATCTTTCAATATACATTTGAGAGTAAAATATATACGGACTCTGGTATAGAGACTCGCATAATATTTGAAAGGAAATTGATTACATGGATGATGAAAAGAAAATTTAGTAAATTCGTTCAAAAAGATCTGACCAATTTCCCTTTGGTTAGCTATAGAATTGAATTTTTGTGTTTTCTTGCTTAATGTACTTGTTTATATAACATCCTTATTATAAAATAAATCCGTAATTTTGTATTAGCAAATATTACAAAATATTTAGTGTTTAAGCTTTGCTATTAAAGAGAAAAATATTAATATGACTTTTTGCTCATTTCAACAATATATTAATGAATTTGAAAAATCTATACAACATAAATATAAAACACGAACAACCAATAAACACCGTTCTAAAATAACAGCGCTCGAAGGGCGACGTCTCGTATAATATGCCAAATTAAATGCAAGTAAGGACGCAGCGACGTACTGTACCATCCAAGTCACCAGACAGTCACCAGCGGCATTGGTGCTTTACGCGATAAATTCGAACGAGTGAAACATCTTATATTTTTATTCTGTAATCTTTGGTTCTATTTAGTATCTTCGATTGCGGAGCACTTCCCCATTGAAGCTGTAAACTCCTGGTGCTAGAGTGCTTAGGTAGGATTTCTCAAAGAAGGATGATTAGAAAATAGTGTTGTGCATGATAAAAACATCCAAACAATTTCTTCGCATAAACGGTACAACCTTTGTAGGTACCGAAGTCTGCGACTTGACGTACTGCATAATAAATCCATCAATACGATAGTAGGTATGTTCCAACCTCAATCAGAAGCTGTCAAAAGCGATCAGAGAATAGTCGACCATCGCAATCAGCGATAGGAATTAGGCGAACGTATGAACTTGTTGTTTGCTTTAACCAGTTACCCACTGATCGTTTCTGACAGTTTCTGATTGTGGTTGGAAAAGACCTAGTGTTCTTCACATCTCCACAAATAATCGAGATTGCAACAATACAAATTTTTTTTGGTGCCTTCGAACCAAAATGATCTATTGAATACACACTATTAGATGTTGGCAGATTCAAAGCATTCTCTATTTTTTCAAGTGGAAACTCCCGGACCTCATCCATCCTCGTAAAATATTATTGATGGTTTGAAGTATAAAAAAACGCTCTTAATATCAATCATTTATCTCGAGTTAACATTTTATTTTTTTCATTTCTATTATATAATTAATTTGTATTCTAACAATACAAATCTAGTCGGCATAATTTAAACGATGAGATTAGTTCAATTATAAATGTCCCTGATTCAGATCACGATATGTCATATACCTGAGAAACTAATTGTCATCTAATTTAAAGTGATGACTGAAGAATTTAACAAAAAAATACACAAAAATAGCCATTCTTGTCGGGGAATTTTTTTAAATATTTTTACGGCCATCAATTTGATTACGCTACTGGACAGGTTATAAATTAGTTACGTAAAATCTTAGTTCGGTGATTAAATTTGTATCGGCAATTACGTTTTTCGGTGAGTATTAATTATTATAGCCGAATTTTGATTGTGGAAGGTTCAATGAATTGTCAAAGAGAATGATTAAAAAATTTGCATTACAAAATTACCATGTATATGTCAGGGTATGCTAATTTTATGTTATAAATGAATACACAGAGCGGATCATATAAAAGTGGATTTAACTATCAGCCTATAGCATTGACGGTGGCTGCACGAAGCTAACAAAATTGGCCCCACGTTGGGCGCCAATTTTGTTACCTATTATTTATTTAAAATAATAAGGCAAGATAAATTGCAACGGCTACTCAATGTGGAGAGCACCTCAGGTGTGAATTCGGAGATCAAACTAATATCAGTTCAGGGAGTAGTATTGCCGGTTCACGGGTAATCCTACTTTATTTAAGTTATTGAAGTTATATTGAAGTTGATGAGATAATAGATGAAGTTGAGAAACCAAATGAATTTAATAAGTTAATAAATCAAGTTAAGGAATGTAATTAAAGTTAATCAAGAAAGGTAAGTGGGCGCCACCCTGAATAATATTAGTCGACTTGTTTTTCACCTCACAACTCTCTATCAACAAACCTGGAAATGCTGGAAGGGAGGAATATGAACAACGTTGTTAAATTTACAAGTTGTATAATGATTTTAAAGCTAATATCACAGTGAATGTTGTTTTATGTTGTTTAGGTTGTTTGTTGTTTTATGTTGGTTTTACTTTCCTTATTTTCTTTGGACAGGTCCTAGGTGTCTGATGTTAATCTACCTCATAGAAACTACTTAGTCGGCAATGTCACGTACAAATTGGCAGGTACAAAGTGGCAGGTACAATGCTCAGGGGAATAGTTATACTTTGTTTCAGCACTACAATTCCGGCTCCTATATCTGCTCCTGCCTTTGAGCAGGTTGCCACAGCCTGCAATAATATTCCAATTAAAGCTTTTTATCATCGACCTTAGTGTACTGTGTATACTTTGCTTAGTATACAGGGTGTTATATACAGCTGTTGCCTTAAGAAACCTCTTTCATAGCGAATGAAAACAATTTTCAACATACCTGTAGAAATCATATCATTATCCACAAGATGAATCCGATTAAAGTGAGATGTATATACCCTGTATTACAAAGCAAGCCATGATTTTTGTAATAAATTGGAAATTATTTATCACTGTTTAGTTCGACCTGCTTTTTCTTAAATTATTATTTTTTTATATCGGTAAGCATAACATAGATTAAATCATAACCAATAACCCTGTACAATTGATCACTGTTAGTCAGTTAACAACAATTTTTGAAAGGTAATAAGTAATTCCGGTTGCACCTTCGATTATATCAAGAACACAGTTGAGATGTTTGAAATAAAACTGTTTTAAATCGATGTAAGTGCTTTGTAAATGCCAAGAGATAACTAGAACTAAAGTAATCAACGAAATTGTGAAATTTCTTGACATTATTGAAAGAAACGTATCGCAATAAATGCAGTTTTTGAATTCTTTAAATGCTTTGTACAATTACAAAATTTTCCATCAAGCTGGGATTAATCAAAAAGTATTATTCAATTCTCGAGAAATGTGGTCAACCTTCCTTCTAACTAATTTGAATAAAATGATCTTCAATTTATAATAATTCCTATTAATTTTGATTTCGTATATCCTATTAATCGTCTTCAAGATTAGATTTTTTGTGTTTCATAACACGTTATACGATAGAAATTTACGAAACATTGAGAATCGTTTATACAATTTAATTGTTGGTTGATGGATAATTGTTCTAAATTATAATTTTTACATAATAGTTATGGAAAATGATTAACAAATTAAGTAGCGCCGAAAAATGTAAGTCGATTTTTTTAATGTGAATATCTTTATAGCTGAGTACACATGACTAAAAGTCAAGAAAACATTTTTGTATTCTGTGTAAAATTTTTTTATTATAAAATTGCAAAGCGCTTTGCAATTTTATAATAAAAAAATTTTACACAGAATACAAAAATGTTTTCTTGATTTTTTTAATATCTGTTTAGGATAATAAAATCTAAACTCTCTACAGCATACATTATATTACACATGGATTCAAAAGTTTTGCATCACCCTAAATCTCCGAAAAAATAAATGTGTTCATTATAAATGGATCAGAGATTAATCAAATAATTAGTTTAAATAAAAAAAAACGTGTTATTTGTCAAAAATTTTTATTATCCAATAATAAACTTGCTTTAAACATAATAGGTATTCTTAGAAATTAAATAAATTAAATACAAATTGATTCTTTTTAAAGAAAAGGTTAAGTGAGAACCTGCATGAGAACTTTTAATAAAGAGTATTTCCACCTCTAGAATTTAGGCAAGCTTGAAGTTGCCTGCCCATGCTGTTTACCAAATTATTGATATTCTGTTGAGGAATATTTCGCCATTCTTCTTGGGCCGCATGAACAAGCTCTTGTACACTCCTGGGTGGATTTCTGCGTGCTGCCACTGCCCTGGCAAGCATGTCCCAAGCATGTTCTATGGGATTCATGTCAGGAGATAGGGCAGGCCAGTTCAAACGATTGATCCCTTCAGTTTCAAGATACTCATTTACATCTCTGGTCCGATGAGGTCGGGCGTTATCGTCCATAAAAACAAAGGAATTGCCAACAGCTGCGCGCCATAGTCTCACGTGAGGATGTAGAATCTCTCTGAGATACCTATCACCAGTCATCGTTCCCTCCACATGAATTAATTCTGTGCGATCATTTAACATGATACCAGCCCAAAACATAGCACTTCCTCCTCTGAAGGGCGGCACGGGGCGAGCATGGGCAAGCTGAGCAACTCTCGTTGGATCCCGCCACACTTGTACCAAACAAATCCTTGTCTCGTCGGAAAAAAACACCGAATTCCAAAATTCTTCAGGCAAGGCCGCGTGTTCTTGAGCCCACTGTACTCGGCGAACTCTGTGCTCAGGTTGTAGTCTGGGCACTCTTATTGGTCGGCGATACCTCAAACTTGTCGCATGTATTCGTCTTCGTAATGTCGAGATCGATTCTTGAGCTCCCAACGCATGTCTCATATCTCTTTGGAGTGCTGGTTTTGCCATGGTCGGGTTTCTTCGGATAGTTAAGTGGATATAGCGGTTCTGCCGCTGATTAGTAACACGCCTTCTACCTGCTATAGGACTATCACGAAGAGAATTGGTCTGGAGATACCGGTTCCATACACGAGACACATCACTTCGCCAAACGCCAACTCTGTTTGCCACGAACCTTTGAGAATGACCTTCTTCAACTAAAGCCACTATTCTTGCACGGTCAATCTCACTTATGACTTGACGATTCATGTTTGCACTTAAAATCGTAAAAATCAAATGCCTTTAATGTTAAAATGATAGCACTAAAAATGTTATCTTACAAAAAAAAACTGTAAAAATCTGTTTATTTCAAAAAATATGGAACATATTGAAATGGTAAACATTGATAAACAAGCCAACAAAAAATTGTTAGCGCAAAAAAATTCCTTCGCATCCGAAGAAGGTGATGCAAAACTTTTGAATCTATGTGTAGTTATAGTGTAACTAATGTTAATGTGATGACCTTGAATTGTATTACAAATTTTATACAGGTTAATTTTAATCTACTATATTAATTTGAATTACATTTGAAAAGCATTATTTCACAATATTCGAATTTATAAAAAAAATTTATGCAAGCCATTGGGGGGCTTTTCCCTTCAAAGGGATTAAAAATATGGGTCATCACATTAACAATAGTTACACTATAATTACATTTGGTTTTACTTACATAATTAAAAATATCTTAATCCAGAATGTGGTAGAGACGCTTAAATTAACTGTAATAGCTCTAAAGGTACCACAACAGGAGACAATGTCCGGATATCTTTATAGGTTGACATTGTAACACATATATCGGAGTGACATTTTTACAGTTTTGCACCGAAAAATACTGACATAGAATTGTGGGCGCGAAGAAAGTAATATGAATTTATTAACAGAGGTCAAGGTTAAATACACACTTTATATTTAAGAGATGTTAACGAGAAAAAGTAAAAGTTTTTATTTATTGCGTAGGTTCAAAATACTATACATATGGAAGTGTGTTTTGAAATTTTATGAAAGTGAATTTAGCCAAAAAAGGGTTATAGAATTTAAATAGGATATATATACATTTCCTGAATGAAGTCGACACCGTAGTCACTATAAGTAGATAGATATGACCCGTGGGGCGTACTATTTATGTGGCGCCACTTTAAGAGTTTGTTTGAGTGAGCTGTAACAACTTTGACAAATCGGACAAGAAAATTGAAAATTACTGCAATTCAGCCTTCATCACAAACTGGCATTTATGGTTAGTTTTTTGACATTTTATTCTATGTACCCAAACATTTTATTATTATTAGTTACCTGGGTGGAATGAAATGTCAAAAAATGGACCATACAGTAGTGTTATAGTCCATGAAATCATAATTTTGAGAGGACGTTTTGGATTTTTTATATAATTTACTTTGAAGTTGAAGACAAACGAAACATGCAT
>CAJUYI010006832.1:0-13071 GCA_910591695.1 Galerucella pusilla
CCACATAATCTACATCTTTCGTTGTCCACTACTTTGATATTTCTGATGTACCCATTCATTCTGTCAAATTAGTTATGAAAACTATGCATTGTCTTACAAAATATCTGGATATTACAATACATCGTCCAATTTCATCAACAATTTGATAAAACTGTGTTTGGTCGAACATATTCCTCAAAAAATTACATCATCTTAAGAAGAGCCATGCGTTTCGCAAGCAAGATATTCAATTTTCAACAATGAATCGTTACCAGGCTTAATGAAAGTGTTAAAGACGACATTAGTCTCCAAGTTAGATGATTTGTTTTCAGATACAATGGAGTTAAGAGGTATGTTCAGCTGGTCAACATAATTTTACGCGTCAACCATCAACATCAAATGTTTGAAATGCATCAAAGACTGCTTTAATACACCTCAATCTGGTTGCTACATGAGCAACGGAGACTGATTGTGGAGTAGAGAAAATCTGCAATTATGACAATGGAAATGATAAAATGCAAAACTACACTTTAAGGTTGATATAAGGAATTTTATGGAATAATTGAGAGCTTGAGGTATGAATAGATAAATTAAAACATAATTATTTATTATTATACCATATTTTTTTGTTACCTAAAAAACATCGGCACTACCTGCTTCCATTTATCATTTTACTTTGGTGTTTTGTGACTACCTTACATCTTCAAGCGTTAGGAAACTCCATTCACGCAAAATCTAATTTTCTAAAACCCTTTCCGAGAACGGGTCATTCCAAGAGAGATGATTAAGCCCCAGGAAATGTCACTATCAAAATTATTTATGCTCAGAAGCACACACATGCGATTTTCTTGTTTTATGACATAAAATACTGTTTCCTCTGAATAGTCGTTCTATATTCTGTTGCAGTCGTTTAATCAAAATACCCGTCATTATTCCAGAATTTCCAGACAAGCGGTTTGTAGTGCTAAATAAAAGTTGGGTTATGCACTTAAACGATTATACATTGAACAACGTACATTGAAGTTATTTTTCAAGTTTCAGTGTAGTGCTCAATATACCCGTTGACAAATTATTTTCTTTCAGTTTGTTTCATGCACCGACTTTCAAAATTCGTTTATAATCTTTTGATTCTTTTAGCACTTTATTGATTAATGTTAATACTTTCATTATAACCAAAATTTGTAATGAATTCCTCTACAAAGTTTGTCTTAAAAACTTGGGTTTATGCTATTTTCCAGTATATACCTGAAAAATTGGGTCTCAGGAAACGACACTTTTAATACCTCGTCAAACTTAACTGAAAACTCATTCTATACCTCACATAAATTCGTATAATCCACTTTCCGTACAGAAAATGATCGAATACTTTGGAGAAACACAACAAAGCCCAACGCCATTAATAAAATTCCGTATTACAAGTTTGACAGGCCATACGCTTGTTGATTGACACACCCTGAAATATCGAGAGAGAGAGAGTTCGTGTAAATATCGTTTATTTATAATTGAAGAATAAGCATCTGTTGGCTGGGATATTCTGGTGGAAAATAAGTTTTTTTTCTTTTTAGTTGCGGTGAATTCGTTTCTAAATGAAAAATTGATAAGTGAGGTAAATTCTGAAATCTGAAATGAATATCTAAATGAGACGTGTACTTGCAAAACAACTATCTGTGTTTGTCAGACCAGAGATAAACAATTTTAATTAACTGTTATAAATGAAACTAACTGTTTTCATTTATTACCAATCTTTAACGGAAAAATTATGAAAATTATCGGCTATTATAAATAATTAATCGATATTGACATATCATCGTCAGAATAACAGAAGTGACATGTGATAAATACCACTTATGGAATAAAATTCTTTAGGTCATTATTTTAGGAAATTATAAAAAATGCCGAGACACGTCAACTTTTGAATTGAGTTGTGCGGTATGTAAACATAAATGTAATTGTACAGGGTGGTTCATGCAAGTATTCCATAGTCGGTGTTGTTTTTTTTAATGAAACACCCTGTATATTTGCATATTTTTGAAATCCTCTTAATGAACCGATTCCAACAAACTAAAAAATGATGTATGGTCAATTATGAATTATACCTACAGGGTGAAATTTTTATTCCTACAATACTTGATGTATTTGATTTTAATACATTAAAATAAATGCTCAAAATGTTCTCCACCTAGTTGTTGGCAATAGCACAGTCTCCTATAGAACTCCTCCTTAAATTTGTTTAAAGTTTGAGGTGAAATATTCCGTATTTCTGTAGTTATCCTGTCTTTGAGGTCTACAATGCTAGTTGGTTGTGTTGCATATACTTTGTTCTTAAGATAACCCCACAGAAAAAAATCTAACGGCGTAAGGTCTGGCGATCTAGCTGGCCACTCAATAGTACCTCTTTGTCCAATCCATTTATTGGGGAAGATTTCATCTAAATAAGTACTTACCATTAAAGCATAATGGGGTGTTGCCCCGTCTTGCTGGAACCAAACATTTTCATTCGGTAAGCTAGGATCTATTGCGTTGGGATATAAGTTTGCCAACGCAGGAATAACTTTATTTCTAAGCATATGCAAATATTTTTCAGCTGTCAAATTTCCATCTAGGTATAAATATAGGACCAATGATAATATGGTCGCCTATGATACCGGCCCAAACGTTCACCTTTTAAGGGTACTGAGTATGTGTCTCACGCATCCAATTAGGATTCTCTGCTGACCAATATCTACAGTTCTGTTGGTTTACCTCTCCATTCAATGTGAATGTTGATTCGTCAGAAAAAAGAATGGTACCAAAAGCTATCTCATTTCTGTTCAGCTTATTCATCAATCTTTTGCAGAAATCCATTCTACGATCTGGATCGTCTTCCGTTAACTCCTACACAAAAGTTGATTTGTTGGGATGAAGTTTTTTTTCATGAAGACATCTTAGAACAGTTGTATGACTAACATTATTTTCACGGGCAATTTGACGTGTACTTGAAGTTGGATTCTCTTCGACACTAACAAAATATACACTTTTACATCATGACATGTCCAAGTTCTCTGAATTGTGTATGAATTTTAGACACAGTACTTTGTGAAATATTAGGCAATTCGGGATACCTGTGATTAAATAAGTTTGCCACTTCAACTTCACTTCTGCAATTATCCCCGTACCCGATCATCATTAAAATCTCAATTCAGTGAGTCTCAGTTAAATATTTCATTGTTATGTCGACAAGGAAAGAGTGTTTGACAAGGATTTTACTTTTTCAGTATAAACTGTCAACATATCAACAACTGACAGAATAGAAAACAATCCACATTATTCACAAATATACATATATATACAAATATGCAAATATACAGGGTGTTTCGTTAAAAAAACACCGACTATGGCATACTTGCGGGAATCACCCTGTACATTTAAATTTATGTTTACATAACGCCCAACTTAATTCAAAAGTTGACGGGTCTCGACATTTTTTGTAATCTTATAAAATAATGACATAAAGAATTTTATTCCATAAGTGGTTTCCACACTGTATAAATTACGTGTCACATGTTTGTCCGCAATTGACTCCTAAATTACTAAACCGATTTTAATCGAATTTTTATACCGTGTGCAGTTTGATCCAACTTGAAAGATAGGATAGCTTACATCTCAATTTATAATCGCAATATTATTTTATTGCGAATTATTTGTCTTGATTTGTTGGCTCAAAACGATTCTAACAGATGGCGACATCGGCAGCGATTTGACAAAATATCGAAGTATTTTTGGCAAAGAATTTTGAGGTAATGGATGTATTGAAAATTAAGAAAAAAATATATCATGTAGATTAATGTTGAACTGAGTTCTCATCGAATAAAAACTTTGAAATGCTAACCAAATTTTGTTGAAAAAAATACGAATCATGAGGTAATTACACATATTAAGCAAAGTTTGAGCCCTTGTAAAGAATTAAATATGGATTAAATTGAAAAACTAATTGATAAGAAGTCTAATTTGAAGATTTATGAATACTATATAAAAATCTCAGACTCCTCAAATTACTCATGACCGTACAATTCCTTATTGAAATTCGGTTGCTACCACTAAAATATCGGATAAAAATCCATCTCCCGCTTTTCTATCATTCTATGACTGACATTGTCTCTCTGCTTCGGTAGTCGCGTGCCGTTTCATTGTTGATACAACGCTCGCCGGTCTCGGCGGTCTCCCAGATCAGTACTGACGAAGCTTGTAGAGTAGTACGTGAACCAAAATCCGCTTGGACCGCTTGGCTACCTACATGTTGCGGAGCTTTCATATTTCTAATAAAATTTTCGTTATCTGAACTTAAACGTGGGGACGTAGGGAAACAAAAAAATATACAAAGCATAATTGTGTAAGGTCGAATTTGGTAGATGCCCCTCAACAACTTCCTCGTGGATATTCAACTTGCGATGTTTTTCCATTTTTTAAGCTTCATTTCATTTCAGTCATACATATTAGATCATATTTGGAATCATTTTCACGCGCACGAACAACTTACGCGTAAAAATTTTGCGCGCACAAACACGATCCGGCGGCTGTCGGTCTTTCGAGTAGATCAAAAGGTTTTCATAACATGCTCAGTGTGGACGTAGTTGTCGTTGTGTTTTGTTGTTTGTCTTCAACTATATCACTGGAACGACAATTTAACGCGCACTAATTTTATGCTAAAAATAATTTTCGCGAACAATATATTTGCTTTTGTATGCGCACGCAATTCTTGCGAGTAAAAATGCTCTAGTCAGTACCCGCCTTAAGCGTGTTTTGGAAAATTATATCTGTTATTTAATAATGGAGGAAATATTTGATTTATAAATTTATCACTAACAACTTCAATTTACCATCTTGAAGTGATATAAATAAAAATATACTGACATGCTAAAAAGTATTTTCATTTTGAATAATATTATTATATTTTCATTAGTTCAAACGCCACCTCTAGCTTAACCTCAAAAATGTCCTGAATTAGTGTGGTGATATTAGGAACATTATAAAGTTATGGGAGGCCTAAGGCACGGAGCAGGACAGAGCGTAAAGATAGAATCCCTATTCTCGCATGCCTTTTCCATCCCGTCTCTTCACTCCCCTTTTAGGCACTTATCCCTCAGACAGCCGGCAGCGCGGAACAATCCGGAACGAGCACTGCGGTCGCCAGATTTTCTAATTACATCAAATGATACACCCGAAACTATTCAAAAGGGTTCAGTTTACCCGGTGAACTTTACATACTTCATTATGTCTTTTTTAGTTAGTTCTTTCAATTTGTAATTTCATTCATTGATTCACTGTTGCGGTGACTCCACTTACCGATTACGGTAGGATATGATGTTCTCTCACCTGAAAAAAAAATTATTGATTAGTCATTTTGCAACAAGTCATATAATAGTATATTATACACTAAGGTGATGAAGGTGCGAGGCTTATAAATGGCTTCACCACCATATATAATTTTTTTCCCCGACTAGCCAAATTTAAGACAAAAATTGATAATAATTTACAAACGCACCACGAGAAGCGTTTACCCCGTCGTCTGACCACAGAATACACCATCCCAAGAAGAAACGAAGCTTATGCTATTTCACAACTCATTTTACAATTCATTTTCTGAGTGCGCATGTCTGACAGTCGCCATTTTAAGCCCGTTATCTGTCAATGACATGTGATTTTATTGTTTGCCAAAGAATTTTCTTTGTTGTAAGCTTTTTGATTATTTACATATTTTTTTGTGTTTTGAACGATAATCGTATGTGGTATAATTAGTGGGAAAAGCATAATATTCCCAAACGACTGTGATAACTACCAGACGACGAGCGCAGCGACGAGTCTGGTAGCACAGGAGTTTAGGAATATGCTTTTCCCACGAATTATACATACTTACTATTTTTTCTCCGATCGTTGATTTACATTTAAAACATTAATTAAAAAAGATTTCATTCAAGATGTAATCAAGTAAGTTTAGATAGGTTTCTCTATGTTCATATTGAAATATAGAACCATGGAAATTACTTTATGACAACAGTAAAATAATTTTTCTCCGATCGAATATTGTTCGATATTTACTTAAATGAATAAATAAATGTACCAACTTCCAGAGTAATAAGTGAATATATTGAAATGAAGCAAATTTAGGTGAATTAAATTATGAACGAAACAAAGAAATAAGCAATGCAGTTGCTGTGAACAGAACGAAAGTTGCTGTCTTACTAACTATACCTACTTTTGGGTACATGGCTAAAGGACCCTAAAAAAACTCTCTACAAACAATCTCTAAAGCGTAACGAATCGTCATCTTAAGATATTATGCATGCAGAGTTAAAAATACAATTCAAAATATTTCTTCAACAAATATATTGACAAATCACTTAATAATATAGAAGAAGTGGCTAATAAAATATTCAACACCCCTGCCTCGACTTCAAATGAAAATGATAGAAACGAGATAAACCAAATAATTAGCCATGCAGCTTCAACGTCTATAAATTCTCGTTGCCCTCCAGTACAATTTACAAATTGTACAGACTGTACAATAAATGTAAATATTAACAACAATCAATTTGTGTTAAAAAATATCGTTATAAATTGGATGTTCCTTTTATTTCTTTTGAAACAACTTTATCAATATAAAAATTAAAACCATGCTTTGTTTCATTTTATTGTAATTATCCATTTTTAACATTACCGCACACTACAGGAGTGACCGCACTGTTATTTTCTAATTGCTTAGCAACAGCCCACTATTCTGGAATGTTGAGCTTTGCGCATAGAAAACAGGTCAAAATAGTGTCACTTCTCCCACGATCGGAGAAAAAATTTGTTTACAAAACTACATTTGTTAGTTGTGGCGCCAAAAGCTTATGCAATTCGTGGCTGTCATTCAGGTGATGGATGATAATAATTGAAAAACACAACAAAACTTTGATATCTATGGAGAAAAGTTTTCTGTCGCTTCTTTTCTATAACTTCGTTGTGAAAATGGACCCTGCATCTGTCACATTTTCAACGAGCATATTTTTTTGTCAGTTTCTCTTCGGCATGTTCCACTTAGTCCAATTATCATAGAAGCTTTTTAAATGAATATGTATAATCTAATGCTTCCTGTTGGGATTTGAACCTAAAGGCCTGGGTCCAATTCCAACAGTGTTGCCTCAAGGGAATATCATAATATAATAAAATCAGATCCAGTACTCGTGGCTCCACCTGTGAGACCGTGGCGGTAGCGCCCACGTACTAACCTCCTGTTAGGGAGGAATCGGTACTCGTTGCTGACGTACTGAACTAGATGGCAGACACGCGCTATGCCAAATTCTCGATATATGCAGAAGATCTCTCTCTCCCTCTCGTCCTCTTTCGTTCAATCGTTCATGTCCTAACAACATGATGCCTCGTGGCAATTGCTCTCTCCTATAAAAAGTTTAAATTAAGTATAAAATAATTACTTGCTCTACCCATGAAAGGAAAATGAGTAGCTCTAGATGTGTAACGTCATCCTAGTTGTTAGTGTCTCCGATTATTAAGATTATTATGAAGAAACTGTTAGTGGGAAGTCTCAGTGGGCCGGTAGTAGAAATTGGCGGCAAAAACTCAGAAAGGTTAGTGCATGGGTGTTGTATCGATGTAAAATAGCCCAGTGTTTACTGGATGGATATTGAAATAAAGTATGTGACCCACCAAGTAATTTCATTGCTTTCCAGAGCCATCAAAGGTCTCCTTGTTGGCCAACGCAAAGGGTGTTGGCCCCCGATAATGGTGGATGCCCAAGAATTGGTAGTTTCCCATCACTTCCGTTTAGTGAAAATTTTGGAATTTTCAGCTCTGTAACCTTCTGATTCACGTTCTAGTAATGCAACCAGCTGGAGGTTGAGTTAGAGAGGAGAGGGTTTTCTTTCCTTAGATGAGCATTCAAAGTTATCCAACGATACTTTTTCATGATCCTCATTAAATATAACTATTATATAACTGCGAGAAAAATGCAATTATTTTCACTTTCACCTTGTCGGCGATTTTATTGAGCATATTTTCATGTTTTTCAACATGCTTAAAATTTATTAATTAGGTTGCTCGACGTTAAGTAATTGCGAGAGGTGTTCGAACTCTATTCCCCAGAAATTGTTTTGTCATCAAAATGCTAATTAAGCAAGGCTACGAAGCGTCGTACCTACAAATAAAATTGTATCTCTTACAAAAAGTTTCATATTTATTTTTTGTAGCTTTTAGCAGTCAGTTGTGACAGCTTATCGGGTAATAATTAGAAAAAATATTATAGTAATTTATGTACCAAGGGTATAAATAGATGTTTATGCCCTGAGAGCGACGTCTTACGAAGCCGAGGGCCTCTGGCTCGAGGGTATACACATCTGTTTATGCCTGCGGTACATACAAACTTTTATGTCATACTAGTTCGTTACTGCAATCCAATCTCAATACAAATCAGTGTTTTAAAAAATCCGGTTTGAATTAATAGGCGAATGTTGACAAACGTAAATGTCATAATATATCACAATAAATTTTATATCTGTCAAAGTTAGAAGTCAAAATGAACGAAGATTTTGGAATTCCTGACGAAATTATTGAAAAAAGAAAGAAAGCAACTAAGAAGCTTACGACATGGTTATTAAATAATTATTAAAAATTATTTCTCTTTATGCCCGCGCGGGCCATGAAGTGAACTTTATGCCCGCACGGGCATAAAGTACGACGTTAGATAGTTGGTAACTAAGCAATAAAAACACAATTATGAACTAGTATGACATAAATAAAATAAACAATAAAAAAAACTTCTTCACGGGGAATCGAGCCCGGGTCTACCGCGTGAGAGTCTGGTTTGCGTACTACTCGACCACCGAGGAATATGCAAATTGTTTATCTATAACGTCAGATGTATCATTACATAATTTTTTGCTTAAACCTACCGTGTGTCCCGCGACACGTTCTACCTTTTTTAGGTGGTAATTTAGTCGACAATGTCCTAAAAGCGGTCCCGTCAGAATGCGTAGGTTTTTTCTATTCCATTCCAGGATGTGCTTATTTTTAGTTTTCGAAGGGTAGTATATGAACTCCTTCGAGTGAGAGAGCTCCGGTTTGTCTGCCCAGTACGTGTAGGTTTCCCTCTCCGCCCAGGTATCCATACTTTGGCAAGTTTATCTGAAGCTGTGAAAGGAATGCAGCCGAAAACATTCTATATTGCCACGTTTAACTATGAAAAAGCTGAAGTATGTAGTGATAATCATTAGAAAAAGGACTTTTTATTATTAACAATATCAACAATATGATTAAACGTTAATACTTTAATGTGCTTGTTTGTGCCCAGATTTGATGTGATGTGTTTGGAGAGTCTGAAGACCGCCGCTCCAGCCCAGTTTTCGGTTTTGGATTTGTAAGTGTAAATCACGCAGTCCGTTTCTAGGAAAGAGATTTCTTCGCTATCACATTGGTCTCTCGTGGAAATGGGGATCTTAAATGGCTTGTCTACGTGAAGTTTTGTGACAGAAAGATCCGTGTGCATCCCAAAAATGTGGTGTCAAGATATAATAATTGTTTGTAGACCTTTTTATCAAAAATTTCAGAAAAATGGGAGGAATTTTAGTACGTCTAATTGAGATTTTCTCTTTCAAAAGTGCGTGATCCAAAAAGATTTTATTCGTTTGGTTCTAATTATTATAAAACATTATATTTGTTGTAGTCAATTGTATAAACTTAATCATAACAGTAGATAAAAAAACTATAAAACTAAGTATGCGATTCGTTTCTTCCGTGATCGAAAATCTTGTTTGATATCCTATTATCCGGAATGTTGTTGATAAGAAGCTTTCGTGAGGTTTTATCATCTTTTACACACATTTATAACGCAAACAAGCGTATAAACCACAACCAACATCCAATAACCAATTATATACCTAACCTCAAATTAATTATTCGGGTAATTTGGAATGTCACCGTTATTCAACTGTTTTCAATTTTGCCGGTCCGCCAACGTCATACGATAATTTGTAAAATATAGCCGATGATAGATTGTAAATCAATTTTTATTTGTTTGTATACATTAAAATATTCACATAACCGTTATTAGATAAACGGATTTATGAGATCGATACTATCTGATTTATGGTGAGAATATCATTAATCGGCAAAAGTAGCTTAACGGTGTATGTGTTTTATTCATGATAGTGGAATTGGATAATCTTATGTTCAGCATAGCTGGAATCTGGGTAAAAGTAAATCCTCAATACTTACTACTACTACTATTAAATGTGCAGGCGAGCCTTGTCTAGGACAACTCAAGCCAATGTTCCGACACTGAGGACACTGGCGGGCCCATTGTGCCATTCCTGCTACCTAGACATCCATGAAACCGAGCCCTTCAATAAAGGCCACAACCTTTTTCAATGGATGTCTGCTTGTGTCTCCAGGGGCCATAACAGGGACTCCGAAGATTCGCCTGCGTAGTACAGCCCAGTGAGGACCGAGGTGAGGACACTCTAAGAGAACGTGGACTGACGTTTCGTCAGTCATGCCGCAACCCCTATATAGGGAACTTTCCTCTACTCCTAAGTTGTGGAGGTGTTTCCTCATACAGCAGTGCCCTGTTAGGAGTTCTGCTATCTTCCTTAGCCTACTCCTTGGTAGTTCAGTGGCTGCCCTGGCGTGTCCATCAGTCCATCCCTTCAGTAGAAGTTTGGAATGTCTAGGACCCTGTATAGCATTCCAATGAGCGAGGTGCTGATTCCTCAGCCACTTCTTCGTCTCCTTGCGTATTTTTTGTTTTGTTAGGCCCAGGGTCGGGCCCGGGCCGCAGAAAGGAGCTGCCGCCCCTTCCGCAGCCAGTGCATCCGCCATCTCGTTGCCTTCAAAACCAGAGTGGGCTGGAATCCATTCTAGCCGCATCACGTTCCGCCTTGCAAGATAAGCAAGTCGTATACCCACTCAGAGCTTTAATAATTGCTGCCTGACTGTCGGAGTATATGATTATGCGTCGATCCACATAACCTCTGTCTAGGTTTATCTGCGCACATTCCAAGATAGCATATATCTCGGCCTGATATGCAGATACACCATCACCCAATGGTACACAAACCTGTGTTCTTGGGTTCCTGGAGTAAATTCCTCTATCAAGACCAAGGATCACCTTCATCGCAACTTAGTTATTTTTGCATCTAGTACGCGAAATGCTACTTTATTGAAAAAATATTCGATACCACCAAAGTAGTTATCGCGCGAGATGCAAACAATATTTTTTCTACAAAAGTCATAATATATCTTTTGAAAATATTATGAATAAGTACAATGCCTAATGTATTATAGAAAATTGTGTTGAGCTTATCGAGATACTACAGAGGCAACAAGCCAGCTTCGAACCCGTCAGCATATAAGAGAGAGATAGAAAGTAGGATGTTTGCTATATATACACAAACAAAGACAGAAAAACCTTTGATCGTCTGTCTCTTTCTCTCTTACTGGAGTTTAGCCGGACATTCCCACAGAGCGCCCTATGGCTTGTTGCCCCTATATGTAGTATCTCTATGGTTAAGCTGGCTTATAATGTCTTTTCTAATCAAATTTTTACTGTTACTATGGAAACAAAGTGGCTGTTGTTGACAAAAATAATAAAAAACCCTTTGTTATCAATTAAACATCTTTCATACAATAAAATATCCAAAATAACATACAAAAACAGTCAATACTTAAATCTGAATTGGGATGGAAATTGGACTGAGTTTAGAAAGGAAGTGCAAATTTTGTCAATCTAAATCAGTCAATAAAATTATTTTTAAGGAAGTGATCTTCACTCAAATAACACCTTTTATTTTTAATAAGTAAGGTTCATTGTTTCAAACCATCTATGAATTTGTTTAATATCTAGATCAGTAAACTTAAAACTTCCTATATTATGTATAATTTTTCAGTTATTCAATTGAAGTACCCCTTTAAACAATTTGGCATCTTGAAGCACACACCAATATTACAGTGCAAGCACACAAATACAGTGTTCAAAATATTAAAGCCTTTTTTCACATGAGTACTAGGTACCTACAATTATATCCAAAATTACATTAATATATGTATATCTAGTAGGTACATACATTATTATTTTTGGTAATCCTTCGTTCTTGTCTGCAAAAAAAAAACGATGGAATGAAAAATAATGTTATCATTATTTTACGAAAACCCAACCTCAAACTCTTGTCTCCATGCTCAAGCGGTTAGGGTAAAAAAAAATTTGTCGTTATTAATATCAAGCAGAATAATTATTTAAAAATAAAATTAACAATTGAAAAAAAAAATTCTTCATGGGGAATCAAACCCGGGTCTACCGCGTGAGAGTCTGGTATGCTTACTACTCGACCACTGAGGAATATGCAAATTGCTCATCTATAACGTCACATATATTACATAATTTGTGCTTAAAAGGAACTATAGTTCCTACCTACATATTATTTTTGGTAATCCTTCGTTCTTGTCTGCAAAAAAAACGATGGAATGAAAAATAATGTTATCATTATTTTACGAAAACCCAACCTCAAACTCTTGTCTCCATGCTCAAGCGGTTAGGGTAAAAAATTTTTTCAACTTAGTGTATCAAGTGATGATAAATGCTGTGATAATAGTAGGTACCAATGATAAAGATAATTACTTTCTTTGTAGAAAGGCCAATGAGTGAATTAAATAAAAATAAATTCAAAAATGACAACTACTAACCTCAAATTAGAATAATACTAAAAATGAAGTCTGGTGTAGAGGAAGGCGGGGTTTGTTAGTTCAGTTGGTTGCTGTAAAGCGCCATGCGCATCTGGCTGCGCACAAATTTTGTTCCATTTCTTTCCATATGATTTAAAACATCTCTCATTTATTACTATATGGCGTAAACATATATACAGTGTGTAAAAGCCAAATGGAATAAATTCATTATTTCGGTTACTGTACATATTTATAAAAAGTCCCGAAACACGTCAAATTTAAATTATAACTTGACATTCTTTAACGTGAAAATGCAACCCCTACCTTCAACCCCCTTAGAATGACAGGTACAACCCCCAATTTTTTAAATGGGAAGTATAGGCTTGTGATATATCATTTGAAAGG
>CAJUYI010006833.1:0-13069 GCA_910591695.1 Galerucella pusilla
TATATTTGAGTGAAATTCACTGGGATCTAGAAGATCTACTGTGCTACTCTCGACTGCTCAGTATCTGGGGAAAATCTCAGATACTCGTAGTATCTTCAAACATACATATAGTTCAGTAAACGAAGGTGTCAACATGGGCAACTGGTCCAGCAAGAGCAATTTTTTTCAAATTTGCAGGTTATGGTGGGAACATTAAATTCCCAAAATGTCAGGTACCTGACCATTGTGGAAGGGTGGGAAAATGGCTCTGAAATTCCAGAAAATCCGTTTTCCCGCGATATCTGCCGAGATTTGACCACTGGAGCATTTTTGTTCAGACGAAAAATAAAGAGCAGTTCCTTACCCACAAAAATGATTCCCAGCATTTTTTCAAAAAATTGGATAGTTTTCGAGATAAATGGCCCGAGCGCCGACCCAAAATTGAGCTCCAGGCCGGCTTATAGAGAGCACGCTCTGAGGGCATGACGTCCGCGTGAAAATCGATATTTTTCAATGAATCAAAGAGCGGATGGAAGAAGGGATCTGTGGCTACTAAGGCGTGTTTTTATCCACTCAATTTGTGCTCCTGGGTCATTGGAAAACCAGACCAAAATTCGTCGTTGCTTAGATTTTTCAATGCTTCCATGGATTTATTCATATTATTTTTATTAAGAGTTATTTCAGCCAATCCTATTGGATAATGGTTCTTTGGGGGGTACTTCATTTATTCCGAAACAATGCTACCAATAACTCGCCCGTATTTTTTTGAATAATGTGTTTTCCAAGAGGTGATTTTTGTGGATTTCTGGAGTTTTCCCGAGCGCTCTGGTTTATCGGGAAATTCTCGATGATTAACTGTTAAACCCGCTTATAATTGATATTGGGAGAAAGGTTAGAATATCCTCTTGCCGATGGTATAATTTTTCTGGCCCAGACCCCTGGGTTTTCAGGAAAATCGGGGAAATTTCCAGTTTTCTGAGGGAAGACAGCTATTCTTCTGAGTTTTTTCGAGCAGTTTTTTTTCTTTACAGTAAAATTCTTCCCGGTCAAGCATCATACCCGATGAAAGGTCACATTCTGAACTTTCCTTTGATATGTGTATCAAGTATTTCATTTGATGCATTAAAAAGAAATTTGTCTCTAAATTTGTTGTAATGGATGCCTCATTTTATTCTCGCACGCCGCCACGCCACCCATCTATAGTGTGGTCGACGGCGTCTGCTATAGTGCGTGTACACGTGGATGCTTTCTGCTGCATTGTTTGTCAACAACTGACAATTTTACATGTAAACACTATCTTTTCCTTGATTTTTCAAGAATAAATTAGTAGTATTCCAGTGTAAAAAGTGAAATTCAAGTCATTATTAATTTTATTGTTAAATAATAGATTTTGAAATTTTTATTGATAAAAAACACAGGGAAATATTGAAAATTATCGAGCTTCTTTTTTTTTGGAGCACACGGTGAGGTTTCATTTTTTTAATTAAGATCATTAATATTGTTGTGGGTGAAATGACATCTGATGATTTGATAAATATTGTTCATTCCCGCAGAGGATTCTAGTACGCCAGTGTGTTTTATTTGTGATTAAACTCTGGCTGAAAACGTTACAATGGTTACCCGAGGACTAGAAACGTCAGTTTTTAAGTTTCAGAAAACTGCGAACTTTTCAACCACCATTTTTGCAAAAAATATTGGCGTAACGAAAAAAATTGTGGACACAACTTTTGTAGGTAATGAACTGCTCTTCATTTTTTGTCCGAACAAAAATTCTCTAGGGATCGTAGTTCGGGAGATATCAGCGGAAAACGGATATTCAGGATCTCTAGAGCCATTTTCCGACCCTCCCACAAATTTCGGGCACCTGACATTTTGGGGGTTCAATGTACTTAGGTACTATTACCTGCAAATTGAAAAAAAAATTCTTGCTGGACCAGATGCCCATGTTGACGGTATTTTTCGCCTTCATTTACTGGACTAATATGTATAGGGCGGATGTAATTTCGGCCGGCAAAAGGGCAGGTACTGAAAGCCGGTAGGTAAATTCGGCCGGAGGTTTTAAGTTGCTTCCTTATCTCATAGGTATTTTCGGCCGCAAATCAAATAAAATAACAGAATGCTTTATATTAAAATATTTCTTTATTTCAATAAAATTATTACATCATTTTATTTCTATAACTTAGGTAAACTATAAATTTTTTAAAAACGTTTTGATGTGATACAGATTTAACGAAATTAATTCTAGAAATATTGTCAGATCGAAGCATATTTACCATGTTTTCGATACATTTTAGTTTGTTTTTTACTTGTTTGTCTTTAATTTTTGCTGGAATATTTAAATTTTTTATTTTTAAATATGCATCGATCTGACAATCTTTTAATTTTTCTATAAAAATAAATATAGAAGGGTGACTTGAATAAAAACTAGAATTAAAGTGCGAATGGAATGATTCGCAGGCATTTGTGGTTCTTTTAATTGATGGGTTTTCATATGCCCATATATTTGGTGGAAAATGAGATTCTGGCGCTATGTAGTTTTCTAATAAATAGTCTGCGTATTTATCTATAAGTTTATGGTCCGGTATGTATGACATGAGATCAAATATGAAACAATCTTCAACTTCAGAGGGGTCTAAATAAGTTAGCCCAAAAGTATGAGTAAGCCATTTGCTTTCCTCGCAGTTTTTATCTTTATACATTTGGGTTAACCCTAATGATTGTATTTTCCTATACCACGTCTGGTGCAAGTGGAATCTACAACCATTTAGTTTGGTTTTGGGAAAGACAACTTTTAATGCGTTATGAATTGCGATTTCAAAATCCACAAATACCTCCTTCGGTTCAAAAACAATATTATAAAGTTCAAAAATTTTAGATTTTACCAACAGAAAAAGTCTCATATATGTGTCACTGGTCTTATTGGGCAACAGACAATACAAAAGAGGAACATAATGCCCATTTTCCAGTCCATGGATGGTAAATAACTGAAAAAATATTTTGTACAATAAGAAAATGTGCCATCCATGTAAAAATCTTTCATTTTACATAAACTTATTATATTTGTATGGCAAGAAAAAACAATGATATTATCAGCTGTGCTGTTAATAAACAAAAAATGTTCACCTGTTGTGGTTTTCGGTCCATAACTATCGAGTACAGAATGTACATCGTGAATATCCTTAGGCAGGGCTGGTAAGAGCTTACGGCGGCTGTTGTACAAATTTCTTCTTATTAGACTGACATCTATCGATGACAAATTCTCTGGCAAATGATTTGAAAGAACGCTTTTAATAATTTTTGAAGGTTTCTCCGATATGTCTTCCTCAGCTTTGCGCTTGCATGAAGTCGTCACTATTTTTCTCTCCAACGTAGTTTCATCGGACTCGTGGTTGTGGATTAATTCACTTCTAGTAACTGTGTATTCCGCACCAACAGTGTACAGTTTGGCTAAACATCTTAAATTTTTCTTCATACACCTCCAACGTACTTCACCACTTTTTAATACGTCCTGTTTACAAAACTGAAACTTTTCTACAACTAGTAAGTCACAACAGCGTGAACTCTTAATTACTGAAACTGATGCCATCGTATACAAATAATATATTTTATGCTTTCTATCGACTAGTAGCTTCAAGATAAGTTATGATACTGACTAGCTATAATAATTTTATACCTGTTATTTGTGAATTTTATACATTTAAAGGAATAATCTTGAGTAGGTACAACATAGTTATTAGAATAAAGAGATAAGTGAATTAAAGGTATTTCCGACAGGTACACAGGATTAGGTATTTCCAAATAAATACACAATTAATATTTTACAGAAACTATTAAGCGTAATTACCAATATTTTAATCTCATCAAACATCAACCCCTCGGCCGAATTTACCCCTGTCATGAATGGTACCCCTTGATTTATGCAGGTAGGCCAAGGGATTACCGGCCGAAATTACGCCCGCCGTATGTATATTGAAAAATTCTTAGCCTACTATAGAACCAAACAAAATTTCAATGTCAAGATATTTTATTACCCAACATATTCTCCTCTTAATTGGATACATTTTTTATTACAGCGAACCTGCAACGTCTCCAGACCTTTAAAAAAAATGTATTAAGGGTATTAAGCATATCTTCGTAAATCTGCTTACCTTTTAACCCTTTTAAATATAGGTAGGTACTTGATGATGGCTCGATACTCCAATTTTCCGATTTGCACAATTTCTTTTAATTTATTGCGTAACTCTGGTTCACTTTTTCGACGTCCAACTTCACACTGACACTTCTAATGAGTTATTGTTCGTTGTTATCGTAACGCAACATTTTGCTTATGCATGGAAGTGGTCTAGGCTAACTAGATATCAACACATCCTCGTTTTTCTATCCCCAGGCCTTAGTTTAAGAAAGAGTCCCTCTTCTATCCGATAATCTCCTGGATACTGAGTTCAACGATTCTGTATTCTTACGCGATTCGCGTGTATGGAGGTACTTCATTCAATTCTTCTTATCTGGTACCTTCTCGCTTTGCTACTTTTTCTGCTATTCCAGTGTGTATCCTGGGACAGTGAATTGGGGATGCTGCTCCCGCCTAGTTCAAATTTTAAAACTGATCACGCAAGAACTCAGTGCTTCAATGGCTGTTTGACTATCTGACACTTTTCTAGGTTCATCATCTTTCGGACCATCATTGACATATTTAAAACCAATCCTATGACTAAACTTGAATAGATTAGTATTGTCATAATAGAAAAGTGTATGTTTCTCCAATTAAACTGAAAAAGCCCTTTGCCTCCAAAGAACTAGCCTCTAAATATCATTGCAAATATAATACCACAAACGTCCCGATACCTACAACAAAGAAAAAGATAGAAATTAAAGTGAGTGGAAAATTAAATCCGGCTCGAAGGACCAAAAAACGGGAATAACTTCATTTCATTTTTCAGTTAAACGTTCCTTCTCCCGAAACTAGTTCGGCGAAAGTAGTCCTGCGTAAAGCAACTCCGAGTCCTAGTTTGGAACCGTTTTCTCCGGATAAACCAGACGAAGAACAGTTGGGATTGAAAAAACCCAAGAGCGGTATTTTTATCAACGAAACGGAAGACGAAAAACAAGTGAAAGTTGAAGATTATGATAGCTTCGATTTAGTTTACCAAAGGAGACCGAGACCGTGAGTATTTCCCATTATTTTGTTTGTAGTAAATCTTGGTATACGATATCTGATTTTATTAGGGATATCCAAGATGAACAAAAAGGAAAGAAAAGAAAAAATAGAGCTAGAACTGCGCTGGAAGACATCAGTGAAGGTGATGAAGGAGGTTCTGTTCCAGCAGGAAAGAAAAGAAGGAAAAAGAAAAAGGACAATCTCGAAATGTATAAAACTGACGATGGAATGGATTTTTATGAAACCAAAGTTGTCGAAGAGTATTATGAAGATGAAGGGGAGGAACAGGGGGCTTACTTGACAAAAATGTTCAGAAAAAAAGTTTCCTTAGTAAGAGACAAAGTTTAAAACGCTTACAGCTATAAAAAATGGGTTTTACGTTTTTCTAGATGTCCGCAGCTACGTCGTATCAAAGCAAAGACATCCCCCACTCGACTCTTTCTACAGTATCAGAAATTGGTGTCAATAGATACATACAAAAATTCCGCAGAGATTCGGAAATAAAAAGATACCAGCCTAAAAAAAGGAAATTCAAAAGAGGAACGATACAAAGTCATTCGTTCACTAACATGTACCAGCCAATTTTGAAGGATTTTTTCTTTGGATCCAAGCAAGGATCCATGCATCAAGGTAGATTAGATTAGATTATATTAGATAAGGTGGCTTATTGGTCCATTCCACTGCAACCTTTTCAGATCCATTGCGATCATTTGAATTTTTTTTTCGGGCCGAGATGGGAAGCTCATGTTTGAATGGGTTCTTAACCAGTACCCAGGCAGTGTTGGACTCATCCCCTCGGGAATGCCTACCAACCAAACTCGCCGTTACTCCCTCCTTAGAATCACTACCCTAGCATACTTCAAGACAGGCGGCGGTCCTCAACACACTCTCCGTCATCTTCTTCCTTCTATCACTCCTACCTCTCACATGCCATGCTGAGTCCTTCTCTTTCCCTAATCATGCTCTCTACTACGCACTCATCTCCATCCATCCCTCCTTGCTCCTTAACATAATCTCCATCATATTTTTCCAATACACCATCTCTCCCAGTTTATTTTCCAACTTCTCTCAAAAACTTCCTCGTTCTTCCAACATCTAAACACACCATTCTCCACTTCACAACTCTCGCACACTCCAGTTTTTTTTTTCCAATCGGTACTGAATCTTTCATGTAAAATGAAGCTGTTAAGCCTACAGCGCCCTGTAAACATACCAGCTAGGGCTTTGGTAGTTTTATTTTCTCTGCTTATTAGGTCGACCGTAAATTTTGACGAATGTCCTTTAGTAAACTGTTATGCCTGTCAAACAAAAATTGTCTCAAAAATTGAGAAGGAAGAGACGACATGTAATGACAGTTTCTAAACCATTTGTCATCAGCGGTGCTGTCATATATTTTTCCAGAGTCTACTGAAGCGGAATACACTGAATTTCATATTTAAAATGTATTTATTTAGAGTTCTGTCAGATGCAGATGCTCATTGGTATAAGTCTCATGCAAATAATCGCTTATAGAGTGCGTTGATGGTCTTCTTACACATGAAACAAAATTATAATTGACTTTTAGGGTGTGTTGTAGCTCGGTAGGTTAAACCATTGTTGAAGTTAACCATTGGTAAACTTCAAAAGGTTGTTGTAACACGAGGAATTTAGACGTTCATCAACTGGTTAACCTTCGAAAAGTTGACCATCAGATCTCGGAGAGTTAACGTATGATCAAATACGAAACAATACTTGTTTTATCTGTATGTCTGCTTCAATTTCACAATTTAGGTTTGCGATTGACGTTTTACAGTTATTTTTGATTCCCATTGTTGAGTAAAATAATTTATGTATATAAAGATATATTTATCGCATTGTACATTTAGAGCGAATTATTTTCAACAGAACGGGGAATTGGAAGAAGCGAGAGCTAATTTACAAGAATTTACAGATGATGAAGACTTTCGAGAGTTGCTCGAACTAGAAATTGTTCCCAGAGCCTCTAGAAACTCACCCATTATATAGAGGAGATTAAAACTCATAAACTGAACTGAAATAACTTCATTTATTGTAAAAAGTTTGGGGTCAAATTATTTTAGTCTCATATAATCAAAAACCCTTTTTATACCCGAAGGTGTAAGGGTAGGCATCTATATCTAAATATTTTATTAGTAGATGAAATTATTCCATGTTTTGCCATTTTTTTGCTTCTTCCAATTCAACATTTCTTCTTTCTAGTATTTATCGGGCTTCCCACACATCCCTGGCTGCTGCTGCTCATTCTTGTTGAGTGTCCGAACCACTTAAGCTTTTTTTATCTAATAATTCGAGTATTTGTTCTACTTCCAGTTTCCTTTCTCGTTTCTCATCCGATCTCTTCGTGTTATACTCTTCACTCTCCGCAAATATTTCATTTCCAATGCTTGGATTCGACTTTTAGACTTCTGTGACAGTATCCAGCTTCCACCTCCATAAGTAAGGATTGGCCGATAAACTGTTTTATAATACTGCAATTTTGATTTTTGCACTGATTTCCTTTTGTCCCATGAATTAACTTGATAATGAATGGTACAGTTTTGTAGCATTGGTGATCCATTCATTTCCGTTTTTATTTATCTTTATACCAAGGTATAAATGTAAATGACAATTACGGAAACGAATGGTTGAAATGTCAACTGAAATCCATTGGTTACGTAACCCTTGATCGACATATTATTGTGTTACAACGCAAAAAGGCTTAACTAGTGAATAGTGGTTAAACGTAGTTTAACCATTGGTCCAGTGACCAGTGGGTTAACCTGCTGAATTACAACACACCTCTCATAGACGAAAGAAATAATCGTTTCAATTTATTGAAGGTGATGAGGGATTTCCGGAATCTATTAGAGATAAGCAAGGTATATGTATGCCGATCGCTGCTTATTGTTATTCAATATTGGCTCATCCTAATAAATGGACAAGAGAAAATATCGACGAAATTTTGACTTGGGGGAATAATCTTTATATGGAGACTATAAAACAGTCACATTTCCATAATTTCGATGGAGAATTGGACCGACAACAGATAATAAAATACTGTACAATTGGTGAGTATCCCTTTCGTTAATCATACAGGGTCCGGTAGTAGTTCTCTCAGAGTCGTGCGGTGATATTTTTCAGGGTGATGCATGCCTTCCAACTGCCTCCTCTTATTTTAAATATTTCAAAATTATGTTTCCTATTATAATAACACAAATTATTCTCTGATAATGTAATAACTTTGTTTACGCTCACACATATCTTGAAAAAAGTTGAAGTTTGAGTTTTAAATATTAAACTTTTTCAGTTCGCTCTCCAAATTCCGCCCGATGCAGTCGCCTCCCTGCTTCATAGTACCGCACGGTCCTGAGTTCTCTTATTGTACGAAACTTTTTCAAAATTGATTATCATTTTTATCCTTTTAGGTTGTAAGAAATTAAGAGTTTCCGTCGAAGATCCATACGTCACCGGATATATTAGATCGGATGATAAACGCATTTTCAATCTAACCAAAGCTTTGAAAATATTTTTCGCCAGTCAAACAGCCGGTATATTCAAAACTCAAGATATCAGCATCGCCATTTGGAAAAATAAGTATTTGTATATGTTCGATGCGAGACCCAGAACCAAAGATCTTTATGTCTGGTAAATTATATGTTTGGATTTTAACGTCATGTATTACCTTATTCACAGCGTAATATTGGATATAATCTTGGACTCTAATATGCCCACGCCTCCAACACTCTTGACACTCTCTCAGAGTAGGAACAGAACCTATGATCTGGGAATTTCTTAGCTGTGCAATCCTTATTCTTACGGGACTATACCTTGTTTTTTGAACTGAGAGAAGGGATTTCATCAAATTTCCTCCCGTTTCACAGGAGAAGAGATTATCACTAGTCCTTTTGAAATACGCGCTCTGATTATTTAAGGGCCGGTTGTACGATTGTAGATAAGTGAAGGCTCAAGTGTGAACTCAGGTTCAGCGTCAGATTGCTGTTGTACAAAGTTGACTTACGGTTAAGCTTCATTTAAACCATAAGCTTAATGAAGCCTCCAAGAGGGCAGGTTTAATGTAATTTTAAGTACGGAACATAAATTGTTATTATGTTCCGTGGCTTAAATGTGAATGAATTGTATACAAACATAACCTGTATTTAACTTAATATCAAATTAAAAGTTTGTCAAAGTTAATTATGGATATTTTAACCGATGATGAGGATTTTTTGGAACTTATTTGAATCATACAACACCCGAAAAGACCTCGGGTGTATAGAGAGCGTATGAATCACTTTAAATGTTGGAGAGGGTCATGAGTTTATGCAAAGATTTCGTCTTTCTAAAGAAACCGTTCGCTTTGTAAAAGATTGTATATCAGAGGAAATTTCTTGTAAAACTTATAGGTAGCAAATATGACATTAGTTAGGTTATTTGACAAACATTTTTTGACCAATTTACTTCATACGCATGCGTCAGTTCGAAAGAAGTTCTACCAACACTTGCAAATATAGGTTTAGTAAAGCTGCTACTGAACCATGTTTGTACAACAGGACAGGCTTAGGGTTCAGCCAAGCTTATATTTTAATCTCAGCTCAATTTCAAGCTTCAAATGTACAACCGGGCCTAAGACTTTCATACGCAGTTGACAGATGACACGAAGCTTGTTACAGTTGACACGGAACCTAAGATATTCAAACATTAACCTAACCCAACAAATGACACGGAACATGTAATCGTTGATACGAAACCTGAAGGTCATTGAAATTAGACAGTTTTTCGTGCAATATTCAGTCCAAGTTTTGGAACAATATTTGGAATAGATTTCTTGTGTGAAATATTGGCCAACTGTTTCAAGCTATTCTAGACTGTTCCAATTTATTAAACAATATTTAGTTCAAGATTCTGCGCAGTGATTTGATTGGATGATAAAATAAATATAAACATTTCAAGTTTAAAAATTTCGTTAGTTATGGAACAGGAAAATTTGAAATATTTATTAATTTTCACAGCTGCTCTTGTCACTAAGCGAATATCAACTTTAAAACAAAGGATAATGAGATTTGGCAAAATAAGTGGTTGAAGAATGTGACTAATGATGCCTAGCTTTGCCACAAGAGATTCTATGGCTAAGCTTCTTAAGTGTTTGTTATGGTAATATTTGTGTTTCACATCGTACAAACAAGCATGTTTTGGAATTTCCTCAATAAACATTTCAATCTCTAGTTTATTCCAAGACATATTTTTCAACCACTTTAATACATAACCACAAATTATCAAGATTAATGACATTCATACATTTTCATAATATATTTCCATCGTGAAATACAATAAATCAAATTGTTGAGAAAATAGACAATGTTCTATTTTTTCTACAATTTGACAATAATTTTAATACAATTTCCAATTTAACAATTTGAATTGTTCCAAAACTTGAACTAAATATTACACAAGAAATTGTCTAATCTAAAATGACCTTCAGATATAAACAATTTTAGAACATATGACTTTGACAGGTTAGCCGTATTGGGCTAGAGTGCAACCTAATTGATAGAATGTGTGCTCTCCAGCATAATATGGCCGACCTGTCAGTGACATTATTCTGGAATGGTCACTATATTATATCAAGCGACGCCATTGCTGCAAGCTACCCTGATTCCAACCATGAAAACGGTGCTGCCAATTATCGAAATATTAATGGAATCACAGTATAAACATCTGTCAAATTTCTTGTTTTGTGTTTTAGTTGCGCTGGAACTGCAATTATGGCCAATTTTTACGACGTAGCATCGATGGCAACGATTTTTTTGAGCAGGTCAAATTTTTGTAATTGGCCGTTTGCCATATACCCCATTAAAGTTTTCAGAGTCTTAAAAGTCGATGAGTCCGACGAAGAATCCAACGCTGCAATAGACGTTAAAAGCGAATACAATATTTTGAACGAGAATAAAGCTGTGGCTTTAGGATCTTTCGATTTGGCTGATAAGTGTTTCGAATTTTCAAGAAATAAACAATCGTTGGCAATGTCTGTTCTTGCATTGGTAAGACTGCTTTATCCCCCGCTTCTTTTACTTCATATTATTGTTATTATTTAAAGGTATATTCACGAATAACACCGCCAAGTGCATGGCACCGAAGAACAATCGATAAGATTTTAATATTAGGCAACCACTTGTATAAAGAATGCCTAGCTTGCAAAGAATCAGTCGAGTTGAAATTGGAGCACCTTCCGGCCATATTCACCATCGGTCCTTACATAGTAGAAATTTACATATTTGGTAACGTTTTCGCCGATTTAATATACAGATCATGCGTCTGTCAATTGAAACTGTCATTCGAATTATTTTTCGAAAAATGCACCAATTGTATCTTACAAATAGGAAGGTGAGTATCTCGATAAAGTTCATTTTCCACGTTGCGTCAAATCGCAGCGACTTGTCGCTGGGACAAATCGCTGCGAGAAAAAGTACATCGATAGTTTGTTGTTGCGACTCATCCAGGCGTAGCAGAACTTGTTGCCAACTTGATTGACAGTGACAGCGATGTTAGAGCGGAGCAGCCAATAGAAATTTTGGGTTGGTGCGACAAAACCCATCAAAAAAGTTACCAAATCGCAGCGACTTCTTGTTCGAAAATAGGGCAAGTACTAATTCATGCGAACGACGCGCCTAACGAAAGAAAAAACGTTAAGTTGCATGTAACTTTTTCGAGTTGCGGCGTCAAGTCGCACCGTGGAAAATGAACTTAAGGCTTCAGTGGACTGTACTCGAGGCGTATGTTAGACGTACGGATATAAAATACAACCTACAACCATTTAATAACTCGTGACTTTGACAGATCGGCCATATTGTGATGGTGGGCAACCCAATTGATCAATTGGATTTCAACTTTGTGTGTTTTTGGATGTGCTTAGTTTGATAATTCAGTTTTCTGGTGACATTTTGATGAAATTGTAGAAAATATGTCACTCAGTACCAATGTATTAATTATCTGTCATGATATCGAGTACCAGGGGCGCTATTCTTGACATCGTTTGCAACGTCACGTAAACGCAAGCCTGCGAATGCTTCATTTGCGAATATTTCCTAAAAATGATATCCTCGAGCATCCTTCGCAAAATCATTTTTTTTTGACACTTGACATCAGCGCAATTCAGCGTCAGTTTACGTTACAAATGACATTTGGTTGAAAATTCGAATGTAAACAGAGATGTAAATGAGCTATTCAAATGTGTTAAGTTTATTAATTCATTCCATAAAAATGGTCATTATTGATACCAAAATTAAGAGGCAAGCAAATGCTTCTATGGAACAAAATCGTATATTAAAGTATAAGTGGATATTAAAGTCTTCAAGGGCCATTCGCACCGATTATCCTAAAAAGTCATACTTAACTAATTGACACTTATAATTTAAGTGGAACTTCGTTCGCGCCGTACCTCCCTTATCTAAGTGGGAGGTTCCATTTGACAACGCCGCAATTCTTAAAATATTTTTCTGAAAAAGAAGATCTTGTCAGGAATTAACCAATTAACGGCAGTCGTTTGATACAGTCTGATGCGTTTAATATTAGTTGGTGTTAACGTCGCGTTAAGGATGCCTTTAAATACGGTGCGAACGACTAAGTGACACTTAGTGGATTTGAGTGACACTTAACGTTTAAGTGTAACCGGTGCGAATGGTCCTAAAACACGCTCGAAATAGAGCAAGTGTTTTAAAGACCAGTTATCCACGAATACTTTACGCTATTTTTTTTATTGGTGCACTTTGAAATTATAAATACTGGTCTATAACTACTACAACAACAAGAAATGGAAATCAATTTTAAAACACGCGCGTGTTTTAGATTTTTATTGGAATTCATGAAAGGAAATCCAAGACTAACATCAGGAAAATTTTTGGAATGATTTACTCTGAAAGATGCCCAAAGATTGTGGGA
>CAJUYI010006834.1:0-13069 GCA_910591695.1 Galerucella pusilla
GAGGAGAATATGTTGAGAAATAAAATATTTTGACATTGAAATTTTGTTTGGTTCTATAGTAGGCTAAAATTTTTTCAATGTACATAAATGTATATTACTTGTATTGAATATAATACTTTTCAGTTTGGCTTTTGCGCAATCGCAACTTCGTAGGTTTAAATTTTCATGTTATTGTCTAATAAATTCTGATAATAACAAAATATAACTTTCCTTTTGATACATATCAAATTATTCACAACCTTCTGTTGTCATTTAGAAAAAAAGTTAATTTAAACATACTCTGTATATAAACGGAATACATCTTTTCACCATATACTTCGTGGCGGTCCTTTTAACTACCCATCTGATGATTTATATTTGACACTTTTAAGAGTCGGGTAGTCGTCGGCAAGTTTGAGTAAAATATCTTGTTTAGTAAATACTATTTAAGTATTTAGCACTAAATGAGGAGTGTAAACGATTGGGGGGTGGAGGTTTAAAATACAGCGGCGTACTTCTTGAATTTAAATAATAATTAGCCCATTCATGATAAATTCAATATGTAGCTTGTAGCTGTTTGTAATTTTACCAACTTTTTTAGTAAGTTCAAAGAAATTGGCTCAGTTACAGCTCTAGTTAGTGGAATTTAAAGTAAAATTGAAAGACCTACCATTTAAGTGGGATTATAAATATTTGAAGATAAACTCCAAGTGTCTATCCTTGCTTAAAAAGTACCAATTATCTGGTGAGAGTTAGTTTAATAGTTGTAAATATTAGTACTTATATTTAATTGTTGTTCTCGTTCCTTAAAATTAGTATACAGGTGGTCCTGATTGCTATAAATTATTCACACTTGCTATTTGACTGGTTGGTAAAAATTAGCCCAAGCAATGAAAGCATTTATTGCATAATGGGGGGCTCTTTAAAAAATTAAAAAAAACATTCTTAGTGAGTAAAATTGAACTATACTCAGAAGATGTGTAAGGTAAAAATTCAAGTGTAGAATAAATTCGATCTTCATTTAAATTTTGATTGATTTCAACAACTTAAACCTCCAAATTTTTATGGAATTGAAAACGGAACGTCACTGAAACAAACAAATTGTTTATTTGTAAAAAATTTAGAATATACAACCACCTTATTATTGTTTGCTCTGCGAGAAAATGTCAATTCAATAAAAAAATCGTTGTTTTGCCGATGTTTGATTTAAAAGTATTTTGAATAGAAGAAAAAAGATGAAGCCTTATCTTTCTATAAATTCAGTAAACAATTTTGAATTTAAGAAAAACAATGCCTTGCAGGGTTGTCTCTCAAATTTAACATTTAGAAATTAATGCTCTCCTACAAATCTGACGTTTCAGTATGTTTTAGTATTTATAATAGTTATTTATGATACAAGTTCGCGAAGTTACCTATTCTTTTGCGCACGAGTAGCCAAAATGCAAGGCACGAACGTAGCGAGTGCATGTTTCGCAACGAGTGCGCAAGAGTACTTCACGCACAAGTGTCCTACAAAACTTTAGCTACGACCACATGAAGAAAACATAAAAAATGTAGGTACTCTGAAGAGGTTAAAAAACATAAAAATGAATTTTCTATTAACAAATATATACACAACGAATTCTAATTTCAGGTGGTGTGCAATCCGAAGAAATGCATTCTTCTCGAGGTTCTTCCATTTGAAATAAGTGTAAGTAATTAAAATTCTAAATATAACAAAAAATATTTTTCACAATGTCTGACACTTATATCAAATTTACTGTCAGCACAAAAGTTTATACAACAAAGGACTAAATTCAAGGCAACTCGATAATTACGTAGCTAAAAAAGAGTTTTAATGGAAATGCCCTTTTAAAAAGCATTGGTCATTTAAGCACGCTTTTGGATGTTATAATGAAAGTCCCATATAAAAAGCGTTGTTCATTTACGCACGCTTTTCAACGTATGTGTAATGTATGATTTCACACTTTTTTTTTTGTTTCGTAAATGACTAATTTTAAAGGTGGTCGTAGATAAATATATTAACATTATTATATTGTTATGTTTATCTTATTTATTTTTTGAGTGCAATCAAATTATACACACTATTATGGCTAATTACTATTGATTTATTTATAGAAACACACACTACATTTTAAACTTAATTTACATAGAAACTTTACTTAATGTCTACTAATTTATTTACACTCGGTATAATAGTTCCAATTTATTTTTATCACTTGAATATAACATTATTTATCTTGAATAATTCTTAATTATTATTACTAAAAACTTTCTGTCAACTGGCTATTCTAACTTGTCTCATGTATTGCCTTTTATATATTTCAACAACAGAAACTTCACCTTTTCAAATCAATAGGGACTGGTTTCCAAAAACAAAACAAAACGACTTTAAAGAATGCGCATTCGCCAAATTTTATGATCTAGTGACAGGGCCGGCTTCTGAGTTGGTGACTTCGTAACAATATTACCTATATACAAAAAAAAGGATTTCTTCACCTTCTGAAAAATTGGTAATGGTAGGTTATTGTACCGAAAATTTTTTGACAGCTCCAATAACCAGTAAAATTTCCTTATTTTTTATCATATGAACAACTTCGCCCAATCATGTCAACATTACACTGATTATTTTTTTCACTTGTCAAAATCTGACATTTTGGTGGTTTTAACCAATAGCAAAACATTATTCTAGCCAAACATTCGGTATTATACTGATAATTCTGCTTCTTCATCGATAATACCTTGTTTACATAAAAAACCTCAACATTTTACTTTGAATTTGTCATTATTGACAACTAAAAGTGCTTCGAAGTTTATTGAAAAATGAACACAAACCGATTCAGTGCCATCACCCAAGAGAATATTGAACATTTAATACACAATTTTAAATTGTTGAAAAAAATTATCTTCCCAAATACAACTCTTTCTTCAAATTTTATCACATAATTTTTTATTTTCATCCCTCAAACTTGTTTATTTGTGGCAAAAACATTCAAACAAACCGAATTTAGATAAAATCCCTCGTCCTGACGGACTCGTGATTTTATCAATCGGTTTGTTTTCATATTTTTGCCAAATAAACAAGTTTTCGTGGAAAAGAAAAAATTATCGATAAAATTTGAAGCACTCGTGGTATTACCTTTGATAACAGACCATGCGCTGTTTTCACGTTGCTATGGACACACATATCTATTGATTTATTTCGATTTTGAAGTTTCAAATATTTAATATTTGGAAATGTCACGATTGTTCTATCAGTTCTATAATTGGTAAAAAAATTTCTATCCGAATAACCCTCAGACATTCATAAATGCTCAAAAATTTTATGACAACTTTCTCAAGCTTGTTGCTTGTAGGCAATAGACCTCCGCCTACGGCGTCGTTCTGTTTCCAAGCAACAAGCTTTCGAAATCTGTCATAAAATGTTTTCGAACAATTATCAATGTCCTTGGGTTATTACTACTGATAAGAACCCCATGGGATCTTATCGTTTATGTCTTAGCGTTTCCAAGGTAATTTAAAAATTGTTTTGTGAATAAGTAAACTTGTCAATCTGACAGTTATAAAAAGTCAATCTTACATTTGTAAAAAATGTCGGTTCCAAGATTTGGAATCAAAAATGATTATTCAATCGACCAACCAATAGAGGATAATACTCCTCAAAGTACCAATAATATTAAAAAATATATTTGAAACTTTTCTTGGATTTTTGCATAAAAAATTATCTTACCGAATATACCTCGAACATTGATAAATTTTAATAATTTTGCCGTAACTTCCTCATGCGTGCTGCTTAAAGTACCAAGCAACACGCTTTCAAAATCTATGACAAAATTATCGCAAATTATCAATGTCCTTGGTATATTATAGCCGAATATTTCCCTCATTGTAAAAAATCCCAAGAGAGGAGTGCAATTATTATCGATTGATTACAGCGGTAACTGCACTGTAGAAACCGAAAGCGCACTGCGATAATTGCATTGTTTACGTATCCACGGTAATCCCATTATGAATCCATGATAATTAAAAATAAAATCAGTTTGACAAGCAAAGTAAAAAAATACTTTTGAAAATGTCTCGTTTCGGATGTGATTCATTGGGAATTATAGAAAATAAAGTGATGGAAAGCGAACCAAAGAACACCAAACACAACAGACAAAACGTGTGGCGACAGTTTATGAGTGCTGAAAAAAATATACATTGTATGAAACAACACAAAATCGTATTTTCGGTTCTTTTTATTTGTTTGTACCAAACAGCATGTTTTAAAATGGATATTTTGTATTAAAAAAAAGAAATAGGAATTTAATATTTAAACCAATATTTGTATTCGGGAAATATTCCCCCGAATTACACTCATGCATCAAAATAACCAGATAATTTTGCATTCGAGCGTGTTGCCTTGGAAAAACTGCATTCGGTTATTTTCATATTTTGATAAAATATGAAAATAAACTCATGCAGTCAAAATTTAACAAAATATGAAAATAACCGAATGCTGTTATTAGACAACATGCTTTCATAAAAAATTATCGGTAATTTTGATGCACTTGTGTAATTACTTCCGAATAGAACATTGATCGGTAGGAACTGTCTGTAGCGCAATTGCTTTTTAACCGAGGGGTCCCGGGTTTCACCCTTTTAAATGTTCAGAATATTCAACTTACATCCGCTACTTCCAAGATGTGATGCCAATACTCACCATTGCTTCATATTTTATATCGTGCTAATGGGCGCTGATTATTTTTAGGGGTGAAAACTACCTCTTATTGTCAAAAATTAAAACCTTAATATTCTAAAATTTGGTCTGGATTGGTCAAATAATAATTGTTTTATGGGTTAGGGTATAATATCATAATATTTCGACCCTTAAACATCAACCCTGGTTAGTGCTTAATTTAAAAATGATGTTTTTCCTCAAAAAAGTGTTTCAATTCAAGAATTCTGTTGTTTGAACATGTATTAAGTTCATTTTGCAACATTTCAATCCTTGAAAACCGTCCTTAATAACATTACAATTTTTATAAAGTATCTAATAGATTTATATCTATTAGATTAGATTAGATTAGATTAGAAAGTGTGACGTATTACAGTAGGCTATTTGAATGAAAAAAAATTGAATGGTTCATTAAACACAGCTCCTTCATTTTTAGTGATAGAAAGCTTTTTTAAAAACCATTTCTTAGCGTTTTTCAAGAGCTATAAGACTATGTGATTTAAATTACTTCAGATCCCTTAGTTTTTAAATGTGGTGAGTTGAAAGGGCTCGAATAAGGTGGTGTTCGCTCTTAAATAGAGGTTTTAAAGGGCCAATCTGTCTAAATATCAGAAAATCTACATTCATAAAAAAGCTACAATTTGGTAGGTACTCTATAATTTTTTCGCATCTCCAGTTATTTCCGAGAAATTTTGAGGAAAAGGGTGAAAAATAGGAAATTCCGAAAAATCGTTTTCCCTTTAAACTAAAATTTTTATAAAATTTTAAATTGGTCAAGGTCTCTTTGTCTGTATGCTTCTGTCAACATTTAAGTTGTTGTTCTAAAGCAGATATACAGATATTATAAAAATAAAACTAACATTTTCAGATCCATTTTCACTTGGAATAAGTTTGATTATTTCTTAAGTGTATGGTACTTTTCTGTATCCTCCAAAAGTGGCAATAAAACATATTTAAAGTGGCGCTACTGCATTAAAGCGCGCCAGCAAGTGTTAGAAGGGATGGAAGTCGTACATTTTAGATCTGTATCCGGCAAAGAGATATTCAAATAGCTGCTTTTCCCGCACTCAGCTGTCGCTTTCATGTCTTTTCTTCCTGCCGTTCACCTTTGCTACCGACAATAAGTTCAAAAGAAATATTTTGGGTAAAAGTTCGGTTTTGGAAAGTGATCCATATGTGTTGTAAAATTTGTGTCATTTATAATATTTTTTAAAACTATAAAAAGCAGATTTTTTCAGTCTTTGAATAGAAGAGGTGGGTTTGTATTTTTAGCCCAGGATTAATATTATTTTGAAAGACATTAGTTAGTAATTCACCAAAGTAGTCGCATAATTTTTAATTTTGTTCTCGATCTAAAGTAACAATAATAAAAATCACGTTATGATAAACGGAATATTTGAAGAATAACTATCTTCTGTTTGTGTTCCTTGTGGCATCACTTATTATTTATTCTTTTGGAACTTTAGTTCTTTATGCCAGGTTATGTTTGAGCGACCAGGGGTCGCGACGCAAAAGATCTGACCGTTACGCGTTACGTTACTAAACGTTATGTTACATTTCTTCGTTATGTGCCTTGCGTGCTTGTGCCTCCTTAGTCTCTCTCTCTCTCGTTTACGAAGCAGCGATTCATAATAATAAATATGCTCCTACCCGGATTTGAACCCGGGCCGCCCGCGTACAATGCAAGCATTCTAACCACTGAACCACCGATGCTATATCGAAATTCTATGCAAAGCTGGTATTCGCAGTGCTAGTGATCTACTTGAATTTGTTCGGATAAATTTTTACTATTATTTCCATAATTTGTTTTGCGCGATTAAGGGGTCTAGCACATTTACTTTTCGAAATACAGGGTGTTGAAATTTTGAAAGCTTGAATGTTTTAATTCGATAACTTTAAAATGGATGGATAAATTGATTTGTCATTTGGCATATTTTGAAAGAAATTGTAGTTTGTGCAACTAGTGTGGATATGATGGCCATGTCGCACGATGACAAGTGCGATACAGACAATCCACACGAGTCGAGCAGCATATTTTTTCTACGATCCACTTAAGAAAAAATCTAGAAAATAAAAATTTCTATAAACTGTAATATACCTAACTTCAAATTAAAAATTTTACAATTCAATTTTATGTTTCCACTAATTTTGTGGTAAACGTACAGTGCTTGAAATTTGTATAGGGCTACGGTTTCATTTTTTAAATATACGATGCTGTTTAAATATACGATGCTGTTCTAAGAAGATGTTGCCAGTCGGACTCCCTCATGAAAGGTTCCGTACCACTATCTATAATAATGAATATTCTGCTAAATATTTCAAACGTCTACCTGTTGTTGTTATTATTATCAAGCAGAATAATTATTTTTTGAAATAAAAGTAACAATTAAAAAAAACTTTTTCACGGGAATCGAACCCGGGTCTACGGCGTGTGAGTCTGGATTGCTTACTACTCAACCACTGAGAGATATGAAAATTGTTTATCTATATCGTCAGATGTACCTATTACATAATTTTATAAAATCTGAGGTCTCCTCAAATACCCATTTTATTCTGTTTTAAGTATTATTTGTTGGTAATTTGTACGGATTATTTCTTTCAAGTTTATCTTTGTAAATGAATATTCTTGATCCAGTGCGCTTCTATGAGAAACTTTGACAAGTTATTTTGACGTTTCTTTTAAATTGAAAAAAGATGAATGACGGATACTCAACTCGAATGCTGATTGGTGGATTTCATATACGTTCTAGGATGTATATGAAATTATATCCGTTTAGTTAACTGATGGCCTACATTTCCATTTTGTAAACTGTGCAGAATAGTAGTTTGTGCAACTAGTGTGGATATGGACAATCCACACGATTCGAACATTATATTTTTTCTACGATCCCTTCAAGAAAAAATCTAGAAAATAAACATTTGTATATACTGTAAAATAAATATAACTTGAAATTTAAAATGTTCAACAATTTTATTTATAATCGTACCAATTCAATTTTATGTCTTCACTAATTTTTTTGTGATAAACGTACAGTTCTTAAATGTACAATTTGTACAATGTTACGGTTTCCCTTTTTAAATATGCGAAGCTGTTATAAGTAGATGTTGCCAGTCGGACTCCCGCACGAAGGGTAGGTATCGTACCTTTATCTACAATAAATATGCAAAATACGAAATATTTCAAGCGTCTACCTGTTGTTGTTATCAATATCAAGCAGAATAATTATTTAAAAATAAAATCATTAATAAAAAAAAAGTTGTTTCATGGGGAATCGAACCTAGGTCTACCGCGTAAGAGTCTGACATGTTTACCACTCAACCACCGAGATCTATTATAAGGACATGTCCATCGGTAGCTCCTCAATTACCCATTCTATTCTATTTTTAGTATTTGTTATCAATTTATACGGACTATTTTATTTGTTCATTTTTGTAAATAAATATTCTTAATCCAGTGCTTCTGAGAGAGACTTTTTTGACAAGTTATTTTGACGTTTTTTTAAATTGAAAAAAAGATGAGTGACGAGTACTAAACGCGAATACTGATTGGTGGATTTCATATAAGTACGTTCCAGGATGTATATGAAATCATAATATACGTTCAGTTAACCGATAAGGCATACATTTCCATTCTTTAAACTGTGCAGGAAATGGATAATATACATATGGGTGTAGAAAAGATGGGTAATATTCATGCGGGTGTAGAAAAAACATTTTTCAATTTTTGATCCAGTGGTGTACATTAGGGGTGGGCAAAATAATCGATCTATCGAAAAATAATCGATTAATCGGGTGATCAATTAATTTAATCGGGTGATTGATTAATCGATATATATTTTTGGAACTTTAGTTCTTTACGCCAGGTTATGTTTGAGCGACCAGGGGTCGCGACGCAAAACATCTGACCGTTACGCGTTACGTTACGCTGCGTTATGTTACATTGCTTCGTTATGTGCCTTGCTTTTGCGTGCTTAGGCCTCCTTAGTCTGTCTCTCGTTTACGAAGCAGCGATTCATAATAATAAATATGCTCCTGCCCGGATTCGAACCCGGGCCGCCCGCGTGCAATGCGAGCATTCTACCACTGAACCACCGATGCCATATTGAAATTCTATGCAAAGCTGGTATTCGCAGTGCTGGTGATCTACTTGAATTTGTTGGGATACATTTTTACTATTATTTCCATAATTGTTTTTGCGCGATTAAGGGGTCTAGCACATTTACTTTTCGAAATACAGGGTGCTGAAATTTTGAAAACTTGAATGTTTTAATTCGATAACTTTAAAATGGATGGATAGATTGATTTGACATTTGGCAGGTTGTTTTTAAATGTAAAAGGGCATATTTTGAAAGAAATTGTAGTTTGTGCAACTAGTGTGGATATATGATGGCCATATCGCACGAGGACGAAGTTTGAGCACGACGCCGTGGGCGGAGTGCTCAATCGTTCAAGTGCGATATGGACAATCCACACGAGTCGAACAGCATATTTTTTCTACGACCCACTTAAGAAAAAATCTAGAAAATAAAAATTTCTATAAACTGTAATATAACTTCAAATTAAACATTTTACAATTAAATTTTATGTTTCCACTAATTTTGTGGTAAACGTACAGTTCTTGAATGTCCAATTTGTATAATGCTACGGTTTCATTTTTTAAATATACGATACTGTTATTAGTTGATGTTGCCAGTCGGACTCCCTCATGAATTATTTAAGAATAAAATTAACAATAAAAAAAAACTTCCTCGGGGGGAATTCAACCCGGGTCTACTGCGTGAGAGTCTGGCATGCTTACTACTCAACCACCAAAGAATATGCAAATCGTTTATCTATAACGTCAGATGTATTACATAATTTTTGCTTAAAAGGAACTAAAGTTCCTACCGTGTGTCCCGCGACACGTTCTACCTTTTTATTTTTTTGGGTGTCAAACCACAATAATGTCTTTTTTATTTTTTTTTTATTTCGACGTTTCGGTAGCGTTCCAGCTACCGTTGTCAAGATGAATTGGTTTTTAAATAAATTTTGGTCCCTATCTGACACAACGAAAAAATTTGACAACTAGACAATCAATAATATTTTGAAGTTTAAGACTACAAAACTTTGTTGTCAAATTTTATCAAGGTCCATTCATAGTAGATCACATCTCTGGTAAAATGTGATATAAAATATTTTATTTTATGACGTTCTAACGATATGATAGTGTATAAGAAATGGAATACAGTGAGGTGCTTGTTCCAGAAACGGTTTTTATTGGGATAGCGTTTTTTTTTCACTTATTTTGGAAAGGTTGTTAATAAAACGCGTTTGCATACTTTTTTGTTTATGATTATTTTTGTTTTCAAAATATGTATAACTCAGTTTGGTGATTTTGTGTTTTGAAGCGTGTATCGATTAACAACTATTCCAATGATAAATCATAAGAAAACCTGGATGAAAACTTATGATGCTATCCTGATAACGCAGGTAATTGATTATTGGAAATTTCCCTTTTTAACATTGGTAACCAAATTTGACTACATTCGGCTGAAATACTAGCTACACAATATTTATCTGCATTTAGTTGTATTAAAGCACTTTCTTTGATTTTTCGTCTTTTATTATTGGACTCTTTCAATATTATTTTCGTCGAATCTCATTGAATTTTATTCCCCTCTTCCCAAGCATGTTTGCAAATACCTGACTTGAAGAACTCCCTATCTTTGATATACTTTTTGTGTTCGTTTATTCAGATTTTCGTACATAAGATTTTTTTCACACTGAAGCTGACTTAACTATAATTTAATTTATGCTTTGTTGCTATTTCATAACAAAAATTTTAGCTAAGCAATATTTTTCCTCTTCCACACTTTCTGAATTGTACTTTGAGTTCTTTCGTGCCGTCCATGTTTGTAACAAATCGGCAGTTTTTTTAAATATTAGCAACAGCTAATTTAAAATCACTTTCACTGCTAACTTGCGTTCTTGTTGTTTCATGCTATTTCTAAAAATAAAACATATTATACTTACTTATCTTTTTCACAACCTTTACCTTTATTTGAAGTTTTTCGATATTCGCTCAGCCACGTACACCTAGTAGCTCTCGTTAACCTAATTGAAATTATTATAATATGGCTAACAAAATATAAAAAAATAAAAGACAAGACAAGACAAGACTTCAAGGTTTGAAGAATTAAAATTGTCTAGAGAGGAAGAAGGGAATTTTAGTTAATTAAAATTTAAATTAATCTTGACATTATACAGGGTGTCCCGTAAATAAGTACCGTAAATTAGAGGTATAATAGATCGTTAAGAGATATTTAAAATAGCCAAATACAACTTTTCTCTAACTTTCCTAGTTTGTGAGATATAGCTGTTTAAAGGTGTAGAAGAAATACACATTTTATTTCATATATCTTCTCGGGGGATGGATCAAAGATTACAGAATAAAAATATAAGATGTTTCACTCGTTCGAATTTATCGCTTAAAGCACCGATGCCGCTGGTGATTTGGATGGTACAGTACGTCGCTACGTCCTTACCTACTTGCATTTAATTTGGCATATTATAAGGGACATCGCGGGACATCGAGCGCTGTTATTTTAGAACGGTGTTTATAATTGGTCGCTCGTGTTTTATATTTATGTTGTATAAATTTTTTAAATTTATTAATTAATTGTTGAAATGAGCAAAAAGTCATATTAATATTTTTCTCTTTAATAGCAAAGCTAAATATTTTGTAATATTTGCTAATACAAAATTACGGATTTATTTTTATAATAAGGATATTATATAAACAAGTACATTACGCAAGAAAACACAAAAATTCAATTCTATAGCTAACCAAAGGGGAATTGGTCAGTTCCTTTTGAACGAATTTACTAAACTTTCTTTTCATCATCCATGTAATCAATTTCCTTTCAAATATTATGCAAGTCTCTATACCAGAGTCCGTATATATTTTACTCTCAAATGTATATTGAAAGATTTGAAAGACTATAGATTAAATTTAACACATAAACCAAACTCCAAACTTAGTATTTTACAACATTTATAAAAATTTTTAATAAAGGTATCCGTCAGCTTCTTCTCTTTTTACTGTTTTAACCTTGTCAATCCAAAAAATACGCGTTATTTGAAGATCATAGTTTAAGATTTAGTGGCCCTATTATTCTGGTGGCTAATGAGCAAGGTGATTTCAAATTCATATCCCGAACATTTTTCGAAATAATTAACATTTAAAAATAAATCTTTGTGATAAAGAATCCTATTAATTTAAATATATATTTCTCTAATTACCCCTGTATAGCGTAAAATAAAATATGCTTTTCAAACTTCTCTGGTATCTACCGGTCTCGTTATTGACAACAATAGCGAGTCGTAATAGTTATTTATGTATCAAGGGCGTAAAACAGGCGTTTACGTGTTAATAGCCCTCGCCTCGCGGCTCGGGCTCTTACTTACACGTTGCGGTCCATAAACGCTGTTTACGCATGAAATACATACGATATTTTATGCACGACCGTTTTAATATTCATTTATTAATAAATATACAAAATTTTATGCACGATCGTATTAATGGTAGTTTATTAATAAATATGTTTTATTTTCTATTTTTCACCTTTTGTGATAAATAATAATAATAAAGTTTGTTTTACTAACCACATGTGCATTTTTAAAAGAAAAAAAAAGAGATTTACTTTACCGCCCCCCGGGTAGTCCCCCCCTGGGTAGTCCGCGGACGGTAAAGTGACGCTTTGCGCCCGCTAAACGTATTTATAATCTGGACTTTTTCGCCCGGTCGTGCATAAAAATGATTATGAGAGCGGCGTCTGTTTGGGACAGCAACTTGAATCAAACCGCCCTGGAGAGAAACATCAACACTTTCAAAATATGATAATGTCATCGAACAACAAGTCGAAGACAACTTGGGAACTAGTTTCACATTAAAAAAAAAGACCATAGTAGGAGGGAAAATTTATGCCTAAAAATAGACGATATTTTTATAACGAACCCTAAAGAAATTGCTGAAAAATTTAACCTTCACTTTCAACAAATTTACAGCAAAACAATTCCCCTGGGCCAAAGCAAAAATAGTAGCTATAACTATCTGTAACAAATGGAAATAAATAATGTGAGCTCCCTTTTTTTAAATACTTTGACAGAAAGTGATATTTCGGCATTTTGGCACAGAAACCAAAAAATCTTCAGGATTAGATAATATCCCAATTACATTAATAAAAGAAAATGTTGATATTTTAAAAGGACCTTTAACCTTTTTTTTCTACTAACGTGCGGAAAGTGAATCTTTTCCGCACTAAAAAGCGTGCGGAAAGAGTCACTTTTCCGCACTAGTGCGGAAAGTAAATTTATTGACATTTGAGGAATATA
>CAJUYI010006835.1:0-13068 GCA_910591695.1 Galerucella pusilla
ATGAGAAAATCCAATATACGTAGCCCGCAAAATTTAAACAAAGTTTCATATATATTCTTCAGGCTGTTTAACTTGATCACCCTCTTCGCAAGTGATAATAACTCATGTTTTGGAAGCAATTAACCTAAATTTCATTTAAAATTCATAGGATGAGATTTTCCCCATTGTGTGGTTATCTGCTGGAACCCAATTAACTATAATGAATTCTAATTATTACATAATGAGGACGTAAACAAATGCAGGGAAAGAGGAAATAATTGATCTTGATTATGGGAACAACGGTGTGCGACAGTAGAAATATTTGTTGTTAAATTAATTAACGAAGTATATGGATATGTATTTAGCAAAAATAACCATTATATCACGAAATATTCACACAAGCATAAAATTAGTCAAGATCTTCAATAATAAATGATTGGTTAGCTGTTTCGTGTCGCTGAATAGTATATCTATAACGTCTATATTTTGTAAGATAGCTTCGAATTAACGAATTATAGGACCAAAAAGGTTTAATTTTGTGTTCAACTTCAATCAGCTTGAAAAACTACATAAACATATTGTTATAAAAAAATGGCCTTTTCCCGGTTGAAATTCTGAAAACTTTTCAATTAACTGCTTTAGAGTTAGTGATAATATTTAGAAAAAAAAAATAATTTAACATCAGCCGCGAGCGGACATTAATTTTGTGAGATATTTTCAGGGCGATGGAAAGTCAATATTGACCAAACTTTTACTTAAATATCCTCCAGAAGTCGATGCTAGTCAGTTACAAAAAATTCTCAAATCTCATTGGAAATTATACTTGTCAGAAAAACCAAGTCTGGAATTGTGTAAAAGTTTAATAATGCTAAGAGATTTTAATATTAGTGGTAAAATAAATTTAATGGATATTCCAATTTTGATGCACATGCTGCAATATTGGAGGGTAAGTAATTTATTTATCGAAACGTGTCAGCAAAAATTTGTTCCAGAATTAAAGTTTAGAGAAAATTCCTAATTCATCTACCTATATTTATTCAGTCAAGGCGGTAATTTGTAGGTTAATTAATTCGAAAATAATATACTTCTGAAGTACTAAATTGAATTTTGTTGAGAAAGGTGTAACAAATCCGATAATACAACTTTGAAAGTGTGGAGCTTAGAAGGGGGTGGGGAGACAAAAATATACCAAAATAAACCTACATATTGGGAAAATTGCCGGTTTTTAGAACGGAAAATTCTCTCAGTGTTCCATGAGATGCACCAATTCTGAAAAATTGGATCCACATTTATTTTTAAGCGTTTTTCTTAAATTGTACGAAAAATCTATTTTTGTTTAAAAAGCATAAAGGCTGTGTTGAGATGACAATTGAAATGTGTTTTTTTGTACGATTGATGCAATGGTATAGCCATTTAAAATAGGCATTTTACTGAATAAATTGTAAAAGTGGACTAATGCATCTTGAATATCTAGGAAATAGTTAGTGGCAGGAGGAACATTAAGCTGGCACAAATTTCTTAACTAACTAACTAACAATTATTTCACAAAACATATATAAAAATCAGACATACAAATTTAAGTGAAGTAACTCTAATTTTCAGTTACCTTTCTCACCTGATTCATGCCCAGGTGCCCTCAGGATAGCTCCTCAAATACACAGGTATTCAAAGCAAACGAGATGCTACTGAGAACCTAACATTCATCCATTTGAAAATAAGTGGAGGGAACAGGGTAATGAGATAAAATAGGTACTTAGCTGGTTCGAGGTAGATAAAATGCAATACAAGAAAAAGGTTACCTTTCTTTTCCATCTGTTGAGAGCCTGTTGTCGCAATGTAAATTTAACCTGCAAGTATACATCTACAGTAAGTTGAACGAAGGACCAGTCTATGTAAAGGCACAGACACCTAGATCAGAGAAACTAGAAAACTTGGATGATAGGTTATTAATGAAAAGTCAACCTTCCGGTAGCAAAGTTTGTTACGATTTTTTTTTATGCCCCGATGAGGAGACTTGCAAATAAAACTTTTATAATAGTTTGAATATTACATACATAATCGAGGCGAAACACTTTTGAATCAATTTTCTAGAGCTCGGTTACCGCAAAATAAAAAATTAGGTATATACAGCAACAAAGTTGATATTCGACAAAGTTTTTATCGCCAACCGTCAGTAAAACCGTCAATTATCAGATTGATTTTCAGATGTAAACAAACAGTTTACCTTCCTTCACTTTATCTGCCGCATTTGCGGCAGGTAAAGTGACATATGCGGTAGGAAAAGTATTTTGACTTTGACATTTTACCTGAAAATCATCATCTATCAGTGTCACGCTTCTCCCTATTACGGCTCTATAATAGTTTTCTTGCGATTTATTCATAACAAATTATTGTTGGAACTCCTTTGACTTCAGGAATTAACTTTTATAATGCTTCAGGGTGTATCTCCAATTTAAATATAACAAATAATAAGTAGATTTGTTCTACATGTGCTGTTTACTTTGCCATAATAAAATGCAATGAAATATACCTCAGTTTCTTATATTCTGAATTCTGAGCGATAAAATTTTGTATGCACCACGTCAGTAAAGTGTCTTTATTCGCCTCGCTTCGCTCGTCTCATAATTTCAGACTCGTCCGATAAAGAATCACTTTACTGCCTTGGTACATAAATAACTATTTAATTTAACAAAAATGGTAAACCGAAAACTCCAAATGAAAACGACAAAATCAGTATTAGACCGTTGATTTGGCAAAGGTCGTAAGACGATAATTTGTAAAGACAATATGGCAAGATGATTTGGCAACCCCATCATTAATGGCCGCCTCGATGAATAATTAATTATAGAATATGAACATTACTTACAGATTGGCACTGGTGTAATGCAATTTCACATCATTACATAATATTCAATATTTAGAAAAAAGCCCCATGGTTCGGGGATTGAAATTCAACAGCTGAAGGCTGTGAAAGCGATAACAAAAGAAAGCACGACCTTTTATGCTTGACTAATTTTTACCATAAAGTATCGTTTTACCGTTGATTACTTACTTATTAATCAACGGTTTCACAGGCGATTTTGAAATTTCTGCGCAATCTCTTGAGACCACGCGACCAGACGCCATTCGTGAAAGACAGATATATACGAGGTAAATCCGAATTATTAGAAATTATTCATTTTAAGGAATCTATTGAAAAAATTCAAATGGAATTTCTGCAATAAGTTATGTCTTATCGCTCTGGTATCTTACTCTATTAACTGTCAACGAGCTGATAAATGACCAATGAATGTCAAATATTAAATCGCGATTTTTGACATAAGTATGTCATATTGAAAACCTTATACTTTCATGGGTGCCAGATTTCCAACGTGGTCACCTCCATATGTAAACTCCACGGCCCCTCGACTTCAACCAGTTCAGAGTTCCAGGTAGCCTCAGATTAAGGTACAATATATAAAGAATCTGGAGCTGACAACAAAAACCACTATTATACATGAAAGGAACCAATACCCTGGTATACACAAAAAAGCACAAAAACATAAGCAAAGTATCAAGTATGTACATTTAACATGCGTTCATTAGAGGCCAAGCTGGCAGGACATAAGCGAGGGAAGTTTATAATACTCCAGTGAAATAAGACTTCCTCTGCGGAATGAGGCCGAACAAGCTGAATTTTTGCAGAGACCTTCGTTTTGATGTTCCAATGAAGCACAAAAAATCTCATAAAAATCGTTCTTTCGCGAAAATCTCGCTCCCACTGCATCTGACGTCGTAAGAACCCATAACAAAACTCACGTAATATAGTATTCTCTACAATATTGTATATACATTTTTTTTGTACGATCAACCGTTTTCGATATATAGCACGATAAAGTGGTAGAGCGCATCCTTAATAGGTAATATTGCATTATACTGCAGAGCTATAACTATAAAAGCACTTTTCTCAATCTGTTATTCTAGAAAACCAAATTCATATTATCCAAACCGTTGAAAATTTGTTTATTTATAAAAAATATATATAATAAATAATTAATAACAAAAAATACATTCTTTTCCCCACCACTTTTGAAGTAGAATGCAAGGCGCGTTTTTTTGACATGGTATTCCTAGTAGGCATAACCCAAGTTTTCGATCTTAGGAAGGCTTTTTATAATTTTTTACACCTGGCGCTACGCGCCTTATGTTTCTTTGCCGTCCTCATCGTCTTCGTCTAGTTCCACTAGCACGTCAACCAACACATTGTCTTCATCAGATGCTGCCTCCAAGTCTGTTGGCTCTGTCAGCTGGGAAAACCTCTTCATGCTCAAGGTCACTGAAGTCTTCTATGTTCTGCAACTTCGTTGACGGGTTCAGTCATGCCTGTCCATGACACTGGCTACAAACTTTGAAGCATGGCAGCCCGACGTTTCTACACCCGCACTGCGCACCACATCCCTTTTCACAATTACAAAATATTGTATTCAATAGTTCGTCTGGAGCAGGTGGCAGTGGTGTTGTTTTCGGCTGAAGTACGTCGTTTTCTAATACCATCCCCATTCTACGGGTTGTAGATTTTTCCTTAGCCAAATCTGAACTTGGTAGTAGACCCGATAAATATTATGTTGTCGAGCTGCTTCACTCGTAGGTGGAAGGCAGGACAATTGAACAGGTCTATTGAGTCGTGTAGCCTTAATGAATTGGGTGTATCTAAATTTGTAAAGGTCCACTTATTCTTTTGGAGCACCATACATAGGTAACAGAAAACACGCTTTCCGTTCTGAAATACTTTATCTGGCAGACAGTTTTCTGCTTGAAATATTTAAGCCGAGTGAACCAAATCGGGATCGTTTTCAAACATTTTCATAACCTGAAGGTTTCCTCTGTTGAATAGTGCCGATGTGGTGTCGGAAATTTAATTCTCCAGTCTAACAGATTAAGACACGTGCTCTGCAGTATAATGCACTATTACCTATTAAGGATGCGCTCTACCGCTTTATCGTGCTATATCTCGAAAACGATTGGTCGTAGGAAAAAAACTACTATTTTACGTAAGTTTTGTGATGGGTTCTTACGACTTCAGATGCACTGGAAACGAGATTTCCGCGAAAAACCGATTTTCATGACCTTTGACCTTCTATATCTCAAGACGCAAAAGGGTTGGCATATGAGATTTTTTTGTGCTTCATTAGAACATCAAAACGAAGGTCTCTGCAAAAATTCAGCTTTCAGGAATCGTTTCATTGAACATACTAATAATTGAATAAATGAAGCGGATTATTATTTGTTAATGCTCAAAAGGTTCATTGACTTTTTATGCACTTGGTATGTAGAATAAACATTAATAATCAAAATACCAAAGAGCCCTGGCTAGCCGGCTGGTTCTCTTCCGAATTTTCCGGAACGGGAGGAGTATTACTCGGGAATAGTACAGGTATTTCATGTCCTCGAATTGAAATACAAAAGAGTCTGGAGTGCTCCAATTGAAGCGAGAATTAAATCGGGAATGAATTTGACGCAATTGAGGTTATTAAATCAAAATACCAAAGAGCCCTGGCTTGCCGCCCGGCACTCAAGATTTCGATCGGAACGGAGGTCTGAAGTCGGAAATAATTGCTAGATGGGTCTTAGTCCTCGAATTAATATACCAAAGAGAACTGGAAAGATGCCTGGTTCTCCTCAATATTTCAACCGAAGCGTGGGTGTGAAATCGAGAATAACTACTACTAAATCTGGCTCTTGAATTACAGTATCAAAGAGCCCTGGATAAACGCCTGGCACTCCTTAAGATTTCAATTAGAACGGTATTTATGTCCTCGAATTATAATAACAAAGAGCCCTGGCTAGACGCCTGACACTCATCAATATTTCAAAGGAAACGTGAAATGGGAATAGGAAATAAACACCAAAGGAATATTATCAAGATTCAACTCTACAAATTTCCGTAAGCTGAATGTATCAAAATATTGTGAAAGGTGAAAATAATTCCAGGTTAGCTCAGGTACTCATTTATCAATTTTTTTCAAATACAACGTTAACAAACAATTATCATAATACATAATATAGTAAAAAATCAACTTTGTACAATATGTTTCATTGTTGAACAAACTTCTCCGTATTGTAATAATGCACTTTTAACAAAAACAACAACAGTGTTCTGTTAATTTAGTCCCAGAATTATGGCAGTTTTTTAACGACGACCATAATAATACCTTATTATTTAAAATAAAGACGAATCAAACAAACATTATTGTAGATGTTTATAATTATTGAAACAACACGAGATATATCATATTATCTATACACGTGACATTTTTATAAGAATTTGATAAATATGAAAATATCTTCTGTAGAACTGACAATACCAAAAGAAGAAGAGTACAGCTAGTGACAACTACTGATTTGTCCCTGAATATGTATTTGGTTCGACCTTCGGTAACTTCGGTAACATTTTTTCAACTTAAGAACTAGAATGATTATTTTTCAAACGATCCTGCCAGCCAATCGTGATGGGAAAAAATTCAAATAACCAATAGCATAAAAATTATACTGATACTGACTGACACTGAACTCGTCTTTATTGCTATTAGGAAATCCCACTCGTGGACTTCGTCCACTCGAGATTTCCATAGCAACAAAGATTCGTGCATCTAGTTAAAATCATGGAAAAATGACCACCATTTGTGTAATTACTGTTGAATATTTCAATTCATAAAATTATTTCTTCCGTTAACGTTTCTACACAGAAATCAAAACACGTCGTAACCTACAATTTTATGTCGCTTATTTGGAATTTGATGCACAATTTCCAATTTTGGTACTTGACAGCTTCGAATTACTGGAAAAAATCAGTTAGCTAGAATATTTGCATGTCCTTAGGTATGTTTTGGTTTTCTATTTCTCCGAGGATAAAATCGTAATCAGCTGCCAAAAAACCCTCCACCTATCAATTTTGGTGGAAATTGATTAAGTATTCCTCTAGATATTCAATTTATTCAATAATTGTTTATTCATTGTTGATAACTAATTACGGTCAATTTACCACACAACCAAACTTGTATTATCAAGCAATCAACAACTTTCTCAACAATTTGCAAGAAGGTTTGAGTTATTTTTCGATATAAGTACTTCATTAATCAGATTATTCACTGCAACACTATAATTATTTTTTGTAGTTGGCGTTCCAGAAATTCGAAAGAAGTCACAACTGTGGCAAAACTTTGAGTTATCACTTGAGACCGTTACTTTGGGAAGCCGGATGTACAGTCAGCAACAAAGTTTTGGAATGTCTTGTACTTAGATTTGCCAAAAACAGAATATTAACAGCTGAAAATTATGTCATGGCACTTGTACGCTTACACCTATCTCATGGTAAGATAATTTATACTTTTTACAGCTTACAGCCCATTTAAACTTTTGTGAACGTATTTACTTATTTTCGAATAAGTTGTACTATATTTTATTTTCCTAGAATTTTAATTACCTATGTGTTTATACTACTATGTCCATCTATGATTTAGTAGCACAAGCTAGACATTATTGAAAGTAGAATGTATTGTACTGCATGGCACTGCCTTTAAAATATCGCATAAATTGATTATCAGTAGTAATAACCCAAGGATATTGATAATTGTTCGAAAAAATTTTATGACAGATTTCGAAAGCTTGTTACTTGGAAACAGACCGACGCCGTAGGCGGAGGTCTGTTACCTACAAGCAACAAGCTTGAGAAAGTTGTCATAAAATGTTTGAGCATTTATCAATGTCCGAGGGTTATTCGGATAGAAATTTTTTTGCTAAATATTGAAAAAATTCAGAACTAAAACAAATCGTGACATTTCGACATATTTAATATTTGAAACATCAAAATCGAAATAAATCAATATGCGTCCATAGCAACGTGAAAACAGCCCATGGTCTGTTATCAGTGTAATGTTGACATGATTGGGTGAAATTGTTCATATGATAAAAAATGAGGAAATTCGATTGGTTCTTGGAACTGTCAAAAAATTTTCAGTAGTAATAACCCAAGGACATTGATAATTGTTTGAAAAATGTTTATGCCTGTTGCCTACAAGCAACAAGCTTGAGAAAGTTGTCATAAAATTTTTGAGCATTTATCAATGTCCGAGGGTTATTCGGATGAAAAATTTTTTAGTGCGGAAAAGTGACTCTCTCCGCACTGAAAGTCCACTTTTCCGCACGCTAGTAGAAAAAACTTATTATTCGTTACTTTACGAAAGCACTTTATGCTTTTAAAGGATCCACACTACCATAGTTTTGTTCCTGATTCCTGAAAAAACTGTGTCTCTAAATAAATATTCAAAGCCATCGTGTGTACATTTGTCGATTTTTGTGTATTCAAATCGCAGCTGCAATATAGTTTTCTAACATCTCTTGTTTCAGAGAGGTACCACAATTTGGACACAAAAATGAAAGCAAATCCACTTTCTTTGGAAGAAGTAAGTTTCATAACAACTTTATTTGCATTTGTAAGCATGGTATATTTAGTATTAAGAACGGTTAGGGTCGTTTGTCGGTCGACAGCAATGTTTGGATTTCCAATTTACCCTTAACGTTCGAGATGCTCATACCATTTTTTGCGCGATTGTATTGAAATAAATTTCGAATAAAATAATTTAAATCTCTTTGAAATGAACGAAATGTCAAAACTGACATTTATACTTCTCGATCAGTTCAAAATATAATTTGCATTTTGGTGAAATTGTTTTCCTATTTATTACATTTTATATTGTTCTTCTTCTTATTTTTTGTTGTTCCTATTGTGTAATGAATGAAGTAATATATTATTTAGGACCACTTAAATGTATGTAGGGCTAAGACGTCGGTCAGTAATTTACTTACCGACGTCTGAACGGTAAGTGAATCACTTACCGACGTGTTAGACCTAGAAACCAGTAAACACAACCTATACCGTCCTGACAACCGATGCTGTGAATAAACAAAAAAGATCGATCGCGCAAAAAATCATTTGGATAACTATCGTTATATTAAATGATAAGAAAATTCTGTTCAGTTGCAAAATGTTGATAATTTTGTGACTAACTTTCATTAAGTGACAAGCTTATCAAAAAAATGAGACATTTCCATATAGTTTTGCTTCACTTGTCACTGCGTAGGTACTTATAACACCTCAGTTTTCTCCTTTGTTATTCAACGTCGGTATATTTGCGCAACCGAAGCTAATCGTAATCACCAACGCCGGTTCCGGTACGGAAATTTTGCAGAGCCCACCAGTGTTACAACCATGGACAACGTCGGTTTCACGTGTCATCCGAAAGAGGGCATATCTTCATTATACCTCGTGGTCATTGGCATAATGCCTGCGAGCTGTAATATACTAATCACCCTTTTAGTCCAAAGGCACGTTTCCCTCCGCGAAAAAGTAGCGACCCGTTCGCCAAGACATCTCTGTTCACGCATTTGAGCGGAAAGATTTTCCTACGCGCTACCGAGTAGCGCTGCTACCTAAATCAAGCAAAGCAAACTTAATTCGTGAATATTTTTCGGGTGTTTTCAAGTTTATGTCGTGTTAATGATTTGATTAATCATCAAAAATGTTATTACAAAAGTATTATTACAGCTTCCTGTAATATTGTCGTTTTTAATAAAGCACGTTACCAATAAATATCGCTGAATAAATTTTATGAATTTTGAAAAAGATTTTAGTAGGTACAGTGACCGTTCAACTAAGAAGAAACAACTACTTTCCGGGCTATAGGCCTCGACGGATATTGCATTGCACTTCAAAGTCAAACAGGGTTGGCATATCTACAAGATATTCAACACCAACCATTCTGGTTTGCAGTAAGAAGGGACAACATAACTTGTAGACCGGTTTCGGCGTATTTGCGCCTCATCAGTACAAGCTATATGTTATCCGTCCGCGAGCTAAAAGCCTAATCACGGATTGAAGAATACCCTCAAATCACAATCAATACATGTTTTCCAGTAACGGAAGTAATTATTATTCAGCGATATCTATTGTTAACGTGCTTCACTAAATACGACAATATTATAGGTTTTAATGCACATCAAGCCTAAGTCAAGTCAAGTTAGTTCCTTAGATATTGAAAGGAGCTATAAACGTTTTCTAATAGATTTGTTAATACTCCCACAGTGTTAGTGAGACGCGTCACAAGTTAAATTGAACATTAGTTCAAATATAATGAGGATATCAGAAAATGAATTTTTTCTTTCCAATCCTTCAATGATACGGTATTGATTTACAAATAAGAGCTACAGCTAAGATGAAACTCATTGGCGAACTTATCAACAAGAAAATCGCTGGCACTAGGTCGCAGCGCCTAGCGATTGGCGAATATGTATTGTACGGGCTCTACGACGGTGTTGTCCCATCCAAGTACTGACCGCGATCGACACTGCTTCACCGTAATTATTGTATCATAGATAGGTCGACGCCCAGAGCTTCGTTTCCACTTCAAATGAATAGGGCGAATTGTTCTAGCATTGTTAAAACGTGGCTCAAGCTATAACTACTAGTTTCAACAAACAAATTGGGTGTTATACCAGATTGGATCAGTGGGTAACCAGAATAGTACTAACGGGTTTATCAACCGCTTAAAATTGAGTGGCTAAAACAATAATCCTAGTAATCTTACCTGAAAATTTTGTAAAAAAGTAAAAAATACAGTCTTTGGACTCTGTATTCTTTCCATTTCTCGAAAATTCTGATGGAATATCCTTGTAGGGTCTGTTATAAATAGGTACATACTAATTAAATTTTATTCGATGGTTATCCATAGTGAAGTTCCAAATTGTCAAACTTCTCCTAATCAGTGGAAAGTGGACCTTTAGGACCTGAGGGTTGGAGCTGCATTGGAGATTCTTTTTTCATATTTTCTCCCCGGCAAAGCTAAATAATTATTCACCTAACAGTAGTTTATTCGTCCCAAATTCATTGATTAGAAACTTCCGGAATAATTGATTAACAAAACTGCTCTTAAACACCCCTATTACAACACACACTGGTTCAAACTTTTGTTAATTATCCTATGGTAGAATAAACCAGGTTTAGCTAGCTACTGATACAACTCGTCCATAAAGGTGCATTTATTTTCAAGAATTTTATGTCAATTATCTTTTGCTTCAAGACAGTGAGTAATGTGTGTATTTGTTGAATATAGTATTTTTAACGTTTCAGATGATACTTATGACCATTTATTCTTGAAGAGAAATAAAAATCGACAAGGAATATCAGTTTATCAAGATTTGTATATTGGAGAGTGAAAAATATGCTACCTGACTTTTTATGGAACCAAAGAAAAACTGTAAATGAATAATAGTTGTATATTGTTGTTGTGTATATTCTTGTAAATGAAACTAATTATTATACTGTTCATTCTAGTTTATTTTTTATTAATCTCTGGATATAGGTTATTATAATATGCGAATATTTGACATTAAATTCTTGCGATGTGCGATACATTATTTTGCGTGCTTTTCCAGTATAATGTTGGGATAAAAGTTAATTTCCATAAAACTTTTCCACGGTATTAATTTGAATAGGCTTCTTTATCCCTCAAAAAATTCAAAAATGTGTTGAATGAAAAAGTGCTGCGAATTATCTGAAAAAAAAAAAAAACAATTTATCAATTAAAATACGAAAAATATAGAACATTATTGCATATACATGTTTCAAAACTTTTATATTATGTAGAGCATTTCAATAAGAACTATTCACCCCATATAATTCGAAATGCGTCACTTATGAGCAAATGAAAAAATTCGTTAAAAATCATATAAAAGAGAACCTCTTTTTGCTCATATGAAGACGTTATAACTTCAACCCTCCCACATGGTCACTCCTCTCAATTTTTTAAATGGAACACCCTTTACATTATTGCAATGTATAAGTCTTCTCTACAAGAGGATGACCAAAAAGTATAATACATAATAGACCGGTAGCCCATGACACTTTAAAGCTTGCTTATCGACGCTACAGGGGACATCAAAATTCTTAGATTATAGGCTTAGAAGGGCCTTGAAGCAGCAAGAGCTTCTTAAGTGACTCAACTCTTCCACGCAACATACAATAAGAAAAACCATACAAAGAAACAAGGAAACAAATACAAATGCATGTGATCCTCTTTGGAATGGTGGTTCGAAATATTTTATGATATGAGAAGTGATTAAAATTGAATATATTTATGTATCAAATCTCCTGCAACTACACTATGGAGCTACCTTAACTTTCACCATATTGGTGGCCTTATAACACCATTTAACAGAGCCATTTGTAACTTGTTTTTAAACTGAATTTTACTAAAACTAATATAAAACTTATCACACAACCAATTGAAAAGCTTTACGATATAACATGAAAAACATCCATTGTTTGCAGTTGTTCGATAGGGGTAGAGTGAGATAATTTTTCTTACGGATGTTAATATTATGAACGTCTGTTTTGAAGCTTATTCCATTATATAAATATGAGGAAGTTTTGGAAACAATTATAGCATGGAACAGAACATATGCATTTAGAACTCAATGCTGTAGTGTTGTAAGTCACCCAATATTTTTAGTTGACCCGAGGTACGGTCCCTTCCTCTAATTCCACACATCAGTCTTACAAATGAATTTTCAAACTTTTGTGATCGATAGGAATTACCTACATTTACGAATTTTAGGTCCATGGACGGCGTCACTGTAATTCAAATCTATAGGACGAGTGTATCACATAGAATTTTTTTAGACTTCAAATTTAGTATAGTTCTGTTAGAGTATATAAGTTTTGAGTACTCAATCCTCTTCTGATTATCATTAAGACATGTGGAGAAAAGTTAGGGTCACAATCAATTATGATACCTAGATCTTTGCAACTTTCTTCAATATCCAGGACATAATCGTTTATACGTATTTGGAATATTATTTATACATCTATTACGCTTGACACGGATAACAATAAATTAGATTCCTTGATATTTATGTAGAGTCCAATTTTATTTGAGACAGTAACTAGATATTCAAGATCTTCATTAATAAGATTCACTGCATGGTCTAAATTATTTTCATCAAACACGTAATACAGTGCTTTTCAGATAAAAGTATCCACCTTTAATAACTTTT
>CAJUYI010006837.1:0-13067 GCA_910591695.1 Galerucella pusilla
TGTCCCGCGTTCATGTTCCACAGGGAGGTTGATAATGTGATAGTCTTCCGTATTCCATATCCAAAATTTGCTGACAATCGATACGAGGGTCGAAAAAATTGAAAAATAGTGTTTTTCAAAAAAACTACAACATTCTTTTTATTACTGTTAAGCCATATATCGATGTCCCGCGTAAAAATTTCACAGGGAGGTTGAAAATGTGATAGTCTTTCGTATTTCATATCCAAAATTTGCTGACAATCGATACGAGGGTCGAAAAAATTGAAAAATAGCATTTTTCAAAAAAACTACATTATTTTTATTACTGTTAAGCCATATATCGATGTCCCGCATTCAAATTCCACAGGGAGGTTGATAATGTGATAGTCTTCCGTATTCCTATCCAAAATTTGCTGACAATCGATACGAGGGTCGAAAAAATTGAAAAATAGTTATTTTCAAAAAAACTACAACATTCTTTTTATTACTGTAAAGCCATATATCGATGTCCCGCGTTCAAATTTCACAGGGAGGTTGATAATGTGATAGTTTTCCGTATTCCATATCCAAAATTTGCTGACAATCGATACGAGGGTCGAAAAAATTGAAAAATAGTTATTTTCAATAAAACTGTGATGCCATATATCGATGTCTCGCGTTCAAATTTCACAGAGAGGTTGATAATGTGATATACTAGACTATATGAAATTAAGATATGATATATATACTTAGAGGGAACATTTGAGATAATAATTAAAAATCACTCCGTATATTTAAAAGAATAATTCAATTCTTAACAACTGATGAAGAAAAAATTTGTTTTAAAATATGTGGTAATTCTCTGGTATCGTGACGTATAAAAGATCGCCCTGCTGGTAATTTTTGAGTTAATTTAAAAAAATAGGACGAGTTTTATGAAAAACTATTCAATTAGATTCGAAAAATAGCCCAATTTTCTGCTTGTGTGCATCACAGATAACCTACTTGGTGTGGTGTGCATTCTAAAGGTTCAAATTACATCAGTCTCATACTTCCAGTATTTCTGTTCTTTTTAATTTTTGTCACCCATAACTGGAAGATTATCCCAGCCAGTAGAAAATATAATCAATCGGTCAGAAAATCTACAACCGATGGAAAACATTCCCCACCGGCTTACAGGATGTTTTCTACCGGATGCACCCTGCCAGAAGTTTGTCTTTACTAGCAAAGTGGATTAATGAAAATATACAAACAGTAACAAATAAAGTAAAATAAAAATAACAAATATAAAACGCAAATTACACAGTATACAAATATCTTAAAATTAACATATCACCACTACTTTACCAACCCCTACTACTGTCAAGCTTGAGCATGCAAAAACTAAATTCATGCAGTTACGAAAATAAAAATGCAGAGTATGAATTCTGTAGAACATATCCATCGCTGATAAAATTTCTGTAACAGAAACTCAAACAAATTAGTCCATAACTGCCAAGTATAACCATTTTGCATGAAAAAGGGAGAAAGGACAATATTTAAAAAATTGAGGAACGACATAGCTTATCTATGTCTTTTGGAAAAATAACCATTTCGTAAAAGAAAGGGAGGACAATGTTTGGAAAATTGAGGTAGGACATAGCTTACCTATGTCTTAGAGAAAAATAACCAACTCGTAAAATAAAGGGAGGACAATATTCAAAATTATAAGGAACGACATAGCTTACCTATGTCTGTTGAAACAATAGACTACTCGTAAAAGAAAGGGAGAACAATATTCAGAAAAATGAGGAACGACATAGCTTACCTATGTCTTTTGAAAAGTTGAGCAGCGGAAAACACTTAAGCGCACTCGCCCCCTACGGATGACTGCTCGCTTTGGAAACGAGCCTTACCGATAACCTAGGAACGAGCACTTTCCCACAGTGTGGTACTACGTGCTTCCCTGAGGGAAAAAGTCAATCGTAAGCAAACAAGTTGGTATATGTGGAGTATAGGAAAGGCAGTACAATGTTTAGAAAAATGGGGAACGACACAGCATACCTATGTCTTTTGCAGAAATAACCATCTCGTGAAAGAAAGGGAGGACATTGTTTAGAAAATTGAGGAACGACATAGCTTACCTATGTCTTTTGGATAAATAACCATCTCGTAAAAGAAAGGGAGGACAATGTGTAGAAAATTGGGGAACGACATAGCTTACCTATGTCTTTTGGAGAAATAACCATCTCGTAAAAGAAAGGGAGGACAATGTGTAGAAAATTGAGGAACGACATAGCTTACCTATGTCTTTTGGAAAAATAACCAACATGTGAAAGAAGTGGAGGACAGTATTCAGGAAAATGAGGAACGACATAGCTTACCTATGTCTTTTGAAAAGTTGAGCAACGGAAAACACTTAAGCGCACTCGCCCCCTACGGATGACTGCTCGCTTTGGAAACGAGGCTTACCGACAACCTAGGAACGAACACTTTCCCACAGTGTGGTACTACGTGTTTCCCTGAGGGAAAAAGTCAATCGTAAGCAAACAAGTTGGTATATGTGGAGTATAGGAAAGGCAGTACAATGTTTAGAAAAATGGGGAACGACACAGCTTACCTATGTCTTTTGGAAAATAACCATCTCGTAAAAGAAAAGGAGGACAATGTTTAGAAAATTGAGGAACGACATAGCTTACCTATGTCTTTTGGAAAAATAACCAACTTGTGAAAGAAGTGGAGGACAGTATTCAGGAAAATGAGGAACGACATAGCTTACCTATGTCTTATAGAAAAATAACCAACTCGTAAAAGAAAGGGAGGACAATATTCAAAATTATAAGGAACGACATAGCTTACCTATGTCTGTTGAAACAATAGACAACTCGTAAAAGAAAGGAAGAACAATATTCAGAAAAATGAGGAACGACATAGCTTACCTATGTCTTTTGAAAAGTTGAGCAACGGAAAACACTTAAGCACACTCGCCCCCTACGGATGACTGCTCGCTTTGGAAACGAGGCTTACCGACAACCTAGGAACGAGCACTTTCCCACAGTGTGGTACTACGTGCTTCCGTGAGGGAAAAAGTCAATCGTAAGCAAACAAGTTGGTATATGTGGAGTATAGGAAAGGCAGTACAATGTTTAGAAAAATGAGGAACGACATAGCTTACCTATGTCTTTTGGAGAAATAACCATCTCGTAAAAGAAAGGGAGGACAATGTGTAGAAAATTGAGGAACGACATAGCTTACCTATGTCTTTTGGAGAAATAACCATCTCGTAAAAAAAAGGGAGGACAATGTGTAGAAAATTGAGGAACGACATAGCTTACCTATGTCTTTTGGAGAAATAACCATCTCGTAAAAGAAAGGGAGGACAATGTGTAGAAAATTGAGAAACGACATAGCTTACCTATGTCTGTTGAAACAATAGACAACTCGTAAAAGAAAGGGAGAACAATATTCAGAAAAATGAGGAACGACATAGCTTACCTATGTCTTTTGAAAAGTTGAGCAACGGAAAACACTTAAGAGCACTCGCCCCCTACGGATGACTGCACGCTTTGGAAACGAGGCTTACCGACAACCTAGGAACGAGCACTTTCCCACAGTGTGGCACTACGTGCTTCCGTGAGGGAAAAAGTCAATCGTAAGCAAACAAGTTGGTATATGTGGAGTATAGGAAAGGCAGTACAATGTTTAGAAAAATGGGGAACGACACCGCATACCTATGTCTTTTGCAGAAATAACCATCTCGTAAAAGAAAGGGGGGACAATGTTTAGAAAATTGAGGAACGACATAGCTTACCTATGTCTTTTGGAGAAATAACCATCTCGTAAAAGAAAGGGAGGACAAAGTTTAGAAAATTGAGGAACGACATAGCTTACCTAACTCAAACACAATTAAAACATTCTTTGACAAATCAGTGGAGTTTCTGAAGCCTGTAAGAGAGTGTTAGTGTGCTGAAAAGGAAGCGCTGAAAAAAATGTTTAGTCCATAACTGCCAAGTATAGCCGTTTTGCATGTAACCTCTTTGGGATCTACAATATTTTGATAGACCATTCTGGGCAACTATTTCCCCAACTTGTCATCCCATTCCATACCCATTCGACAAACGGAAAACACTTTGCGCACTCGCCCCGTCTAGTTGACTGCTCGTTTTGCAAGCGAGGGCTTACCGACAACCTAGGAACGAGCACTTTCCCACAGTGTGGTACTACGTGCTTCCGTGAAGGAAAAAGTCAATCATAAACCACCAATTTGGAATACATGTGGCTAACTTGAACAGTAAAATAGAAAGCTTACCAATGTCTGTTGAAAACGGAACCACCTTGAGAAGGAAAGGTAGGACAATATTTAGAAAAAAAAGGAACGACAACTCGTAAGAGAAATGGAGAACAATGTATAGAAAATGGGGAACAACATGGCTTTTGAATGGAGGTTGAAAAGTTTGTCCTCCATGGCTGGAAGATGACCCCAGCCAGTAGAAAATATAATCAATCGGTCAGAATATCTACAACCGACGGAAAATATTCCCCACCGGCTTACAGGATGTTTTCTACCGGCTGCATCTACCAGAAGTCTGTCGTAACTAGCCTAGTGCAGTAATTAAAAGATACAAACAGAAACAGTTAAATTCAAAGCATGAAATTATGAAAACAAAAATCTAGAAAATATTATAATATTCTCACCAAAGGGTATAGGTACTAACCTATGCCTTTTGGAAAAGGGAATATGAAGAATAAATATTATACAGAGTTCGGCAAAAGTCCGGGACCGGACAAATATCGAAGAATATATGAATTTTGTGAAAAATCTTTTTATACTACAAATTTAACTCCAACTTAAACTATAATTTGAGAATATTTTGAAATATACAGGGTGTTCAAATAAAGTGTGGCGTATCAAAGTTACTATTTTCAAATGGAACACCCTATATGTTTTCGTAATTTTCAATTCTCCTTGAAGTGCTGGAGAAAATTTAATACAGGATGGTCAAAAAAAATCAGAATGTGGTAAATCTTTGACCACCCTATATTAATCATCGAGTAAGATGTAAGCCGTTTTGCCAAATATTCAGCAGTTTTCACAAAACATTGACCTAAAGTTGAAAAATAGGTGATTTTTAACACCCTGTATCTCTGTAAATATTTAATTTAGCCCCCAAGTATGTGGTATCTTCAAAATCAGCATTTCAAGGAGAATTAGAAAATTACGAAAACATATAGGGTGTTTCATTTGAAAAATAGTAACTTTTATACGCCACACTTTATTGCAACACCCTGTATATTTCAAAATATTTTCAAATTATAGTTTAAGTTGAAGTTTAATTTGTGGTATAAAAAGATTTTTCACAAAATTCATATTTTCTTCGATATTTGTCCGGTCCCGGACTTTTGCCGAACTCTGTATGGAAAACAATATAGTTTACTCATGTCTTAAGTTTATAAACAGTTTTAAATTCTATTACCTAATTTGTAAAAATATTCCAAGATCAGATATAGTTTTGAACCATTCCAAAATAATAAGTAGGTACTCAATTTGTTGATAAATTATGATTTGGTTAAACTTTTTGTATAAAAATTATTCGTAAAAGATCCAAAATATTTTAAATACAGTGTATTTGTCTATTGCTAGTAGTATTGGTAGAAAAAGAGAGAGGATAATGTATTGTGAAAATATCGGAAACAATAGCTACCATATGTCTTTGGAAAATAGATAAATACAGAAATTTCTTTATAAAATTAGTACCCTGTTGTAATAACTAAAAAGATTTGGAAAGTATATAACTTATTCTATTGATGAATGTTTTAAATTATTTAAAAATCAAATAAAATGTTGATAAATTATGAATTGGTTAAATTTTTTGTATGAAAATTATTTATAAAAGACTCAAAATATTGTAAAAACACTCTTTTCATTTGTTGCTAGTAAAGAAAGAATAATAGATTGGTAAAATCTAGAAAACAACATATGTAACATGCTGTTCAGCTGTTACGTTTTTCGTCTAAAAAATTATTTCATTTAGTGGATTTTTTGGCTCATTAGTCACTTCCTCCTAAATTTCTACTAAATTTCTAATCATGCCGTTTCTTTGTCGCATTAGCCACTCCGAAATAAAACATTAATTTTTATCAAATTCCCCTCCCATTTATGTCTGTAGATGTTCGAAATTTCAATTTTCGAGTGGACTCGTTCTTTCCTCTAACTGCCACATAGAAGGCAACAGTCATTTATATTTTATTTGTTTTTTGGTGAACAATTTCTATTGTCTGGTTGCTCTGCAGCCGGCAAGTTATATTTTTAAGGCAACTTTAAGGCAAGTTTCACCTCCGAAGGCATCTTCCGTTCCACTTCGTTCCTGTCCCGTGCACGAGGTCCACAGTCTGCCGAAGAGATTACCGCCACCGCCGCCATCGCGCTAAGAGCTGCAAACATCCTCAGCCCTTTAAGATAAGTTCCTTCGTCTTATCTATAGCGTGTGTAAGATTTGGATTTGGCGTGTTAATTACAATTGGTATTCTTTTCGTTGAATTTTTGAAATATTCAATTTATGTTGGGTTTCAAATAATACAATAAATAATTATTATTCCATCCTTTGTATTGATTATTCAATAATTATTGAATTGGATAAACGTGTTCGGGAATAAGTAGAATAAGTAGATTCATTTTTTTTAGTAACGTAAATTTAATTTTTTACAAGGTGTTTCCAGCTTTCCACCTTTTGTTTCTTGTTTTAATTGCTTCGTTCGATTAAAAAGCTGGTGGCGTCCAATTTAATATTAATTGTACACCCCATCCCAGTGATAGTGTATAAAATAGTTTAATTGGTGCCGAATTCCACTCCCTGAGGTGGAGTGCTCTAGCCTGGGGCAGTTTATAGTTGAAGGAAATATATAAAAAATGAAAAAGGGTAATAATTTAAAGCTATAGTAACTACCAGGTAATAAAATAAAGACTTACCTTGTATATAGAATTATAATCCTTGGAAATCACGACCAAAAATTCGAACTACACTTGGTACACTACCGAAAATTTCGAAGACACACAGTTTCACTACCGAAAATAATTTCGAACTTAGGTAGGTACACACTCCCGAAAATTCGAAAATACACTTATACACTCCCGACACACGACGTCCGATTCAAAAATTAATTCGTTACTGAAAGCGAGATTTAATTTAATATTGATTTCTGTAATCTGTAAGAATTTGAAGGGTGGGTGACCCCCACGGCACTTAGGCCACAATTGGCCCATTGTGCATCCTTCCGAGGTTCAGACTTCCTTCTGGCTCGTCATCCAGCCTACTTGTTTGAAGTAGGCGATAACGTCGCCGGAAGTAAGCTCCCTCATGTTGGCTTGTGTTAGCCTGTACTCGCCGAATACGGAAAACCTAAATTGAGAGAGTGTCGGACATTCACAAAGAATGTGTTCGACAGTCTCATCTTCCTGTTCACATCCTCTACAGAGTGAAGTGTCAGACAGTCCCAGTCTGTAGAGGTGTTTTCGTAGGTGGCAGTGACCGGTCAGAATACCCGTGGCTGTCCGAAGGTTCTGTCTGTTCATAGTCACGTATTTTTTGGCTACTTTGCTGTCCGGGTACTGCAGCAGTTCCTTGGCAAGCCTGCAACCTTCTGCATCGTCCCATCTACCCTTAAACTTATCAAGGGAGTGTTCCTTTATTAGGTCAATCATAGCCGACGCCGACAGACCAATGAAAGTGCCGGGTCCCAAGAGTTTTTGAGAGGCTGCTTTCCTGGCTAGTGATTCGGCAATGTGGTTACCTTTCGATTTACTGTGCCCCTTGATCCAGCCTAGAGTGACTTCGTTGTTGCTACAGGCTTCGATCAGGGACAGGTGACACTCTAGTACTAGGCCTGATGTGATACGTGGTCTGTTCAGGGCTAGTAGTGCTTGTCTACTATCCGTGAGGATGTGAATTTTATTACCTGTGTTTCTTTTGGTAATCTCTTTTGCGGCGATGGAGATAGCAGTGAGCTCTGTTTGAGCAACGCTGACATTACGGCCCATCGCCCATTTGATGTTTAGGTTCAGAGATCTGGAGTAAATTCCACATCCTGAGCCCATATTGGTTTTAGAGCCATCCGTGAAGATGCGGAGTGCGCCTTCTTCTGATGTGTCTTGTGTGTTGTATTTGATGATTACCTTGTAGGGCCTGTGGAAGGCATATTGTGGTGAGATTGCGTCCGTATTTGCCTGCAGCAGTGGGACCTCATTGAGTGCCTCACGCCATAGGTTACGTCTCAATCTACCAGATCCTACGTCAGGTTGTATACCGGTAGAGCGTAAGCGTGTCATGGTAATCAAAATAACCTCCCTGATGTGTATGTCAAGGGGAGTGAGACCAAGGATCACCTCCATCGCTCTGGTTGGTGTGGTTCTCATGCCTCCTGTTGTGTTAAGGCATGCTGTTCTTTGAATTTGTCCAGTTTACGGACGACTGTCAGCTGGTTTGCTTCAACTCCCCAGGCAATCGCGCCGTACGTTAGCATAGGTCTGATGATGGCAGTGTAGATCCAGGCAGTAACCCTGGGTGACATTCCCCAGGTACGGCCGATGGTTCTGCGACACTGTTCATAAGAGATGTATGCTTTTTTAACTCTGTTTTCTAGATGAGAGTTCCATGTTAACTTACTGTCAAATGTGACACCTAGATATTTCACCTCTGATGAGAACTTAAGTTCGGTATTTAGGAGCTTTGGCACTTGATGTTTTGCAAGCTTCCTTTTTTTCGTGAAGAGTACCATTTCTATCTTCTTTGGATTTATTGACAGAGAATGGTCTTTGCACCATTGTTCTATGATGTTGAGGGCCTCTTGCATTAGAGCACAGAGTATCTCCTCAAATCTTCCTGTTAGCAGAATGACTAGATCATCTGCATAAGCTATTGTGTAGAGGTTGTCATCATTGAGGCGGCTGACCAAGGAGTCTAAGACCATGTTCCACGGTAGTGGTGAAAGTACCCCTCCCTGTGGACACCCTTTTACAACCAAGCCTTTGATGGTAACATCGTCTACACTGATTTTTATTACTCTTTTTGAGAGCATGTTATATATCCAGCCATTTATAGTTTGGGGGATATTCTTGTTGGCAAGTGCGTTCGTTATCTTAGGAAAAGTGGTTTTGTCGAACGCACCTTCTATATCTATGAATACACCCAGGGTGGACTCCTTGTTTTCCAGCGATCTTTCGATGCGGCCCGCCACAAGGCGAAGAGCCGAATCGGTTGATCTCCCCGGAGTGTATGCATGTTGGTTTGGGTGCAATGGGTATTGCGTTATCACTGCATCTCTTATATATCGTTCGCACAGCCTCTCCAAGGTCTTCATCGAAAACGATGTGAGGCTGATGGGTCGATATGCTTTTGGAGTAGAAAAGTCCATTCTTCCTGGTTTTGGTATGAACACAACTTTGACTTCTCTCCAACCTTTTGGAATATACCTCAGTGCCAATGAGGATCTGAGGATTCCTACCAGGTGCGGCGTTAAAGCATCCAGGCCCCACTGAAGTAGAGCTGGATAAATGCCGTCTGTTCCTGGTGATTTAAAGGGGGAGAAGCAAGAGATGGCCCACCTTAATCTGTCCTCGTTGACGATCTGTCGCGCTATCCGCCAGTCATCATCCGTCGGGTTGTGGTGTTCCTCTTCCCTCCATGTTACCGTGTTAGCAGTTTTGGAGTCAGGGAAGTGAGTTGACATTAATAGTTTAAGGCTTTCCTCGAGGTTGGCAGTTTTTGTGCCATCCTCTTTGGTTAGTGTACCAATGTGACGGTGGGGGTCTTTGGAGAGGGCTTTTTGGAGTCTGGCTGCTTGGGGGATGCTTGGGGGATGCTTGGGGGAAATCTTCGATTTCCTCGCAGTAGGTTCTCCACGCCTCTCTTTGTTTTTGTCTGATGACTGTTTTGTACTTCCTGAGGTGAGACTTGTATGCGTTCCAGTCCTCTTGAAGTCTGGTATTAATATTGATTTATTAGTCACGCCATTCAAGATAAACAAGTGTTCGTCATCGATGTGAATTCAATATACACTGGCCACCCCATTTAAAAATATAAAGATAGATTGTATTTAAAAACGTTTTTCTATACTTTTTGATATTCTTAGTATACAGGAAAAGTATAAAAGTTCCAAAATAATTCATAAATAAAATTTCTTAGGATATTCTAGGAATTTACAAGAAAATAGTTATTGTAAATTCTATTTTCAGTATAATTTTGGCGAGCAGTGTATATATCGACAAAAAAAACATGTTTTAGAAGGGATATTTTACCCTCATTTGTTACTGTGATTCACGGAAAGAAAAAGAGACTAAGATATCTCCTTATTAAAAAAAAGAAGAAGTCAACCGATACTCCTTAGTCTCTATGTGGCGCCCTCTACAAAATACATCGAAATAGGTACAAAATTATGATTTCTCATATCCAAAAACCCCCAACCTCAAATTGTCATGTTTAACACCCTGTAGGTATCTCTCTTAATATCAACATTTTATTAAAGCTAGTTGGTTTAAATAGCATTGAAGTGAAGATTGTACAGTACTTCTATGTACTTAAGGACCACCCTGTATAATAATATAGCTCAAAAATGCAAGCTAGACGGAAAAAATTAATGTAGTGAAGCATACTTTACACAACACGTGGCAGTATTGCGTGTTGCCTGCCTAGTAGGTAATAGTACTTATCTGTAAATTCGAGCTTTTTGAGCCCGTTCGGCACGAAGCTTGACATAATTGCTGGAAATCTATTATTACTTGATACAACAAGTAATATATTGTTACGAACTCAGTGATTCAAAAGCTGGTCCTGTCATGAACTATTAATTTTTGCGAATGCGGCCTTTCTAGATAAATTCCATAACAGAGTAATGCGATTATTCTATTGTTCTAGAGTTGCGAAGTACCATAAACATATATATGTGAACAGATAGTGAATTAATGAATATAAATAGTGCAATATTTAAGTCTCCATGACTAAACTCAATTGAATTCAGTCTAAGGTGAGCGTGGCCAACAAAAAGTGGTTTTTATGACAAGAATGGCAGTTAATGTGTACGTACACGTCCGAAGCGTAAATCTTATCTAATTTAAAATAACTTATTAGCTGAATTCTCAACGCATCGGGGGCCAATAATTCTAGGAACTTTTGGCAAGTCACCATTTCATTTCTGTTATTCAGTCACTAGTTATGTCAAATGTCAGTTATATTTGTTATATTTGTAGATATTCGTTTAATAGGGGACTTCGGTCCAAGTTTCCAACACAAAAAATTTCACATTTTTCTATAATACCACTGGGGAAAGATTATTTCCGGACGGTTTTGTCATGTAAAGGTTCGTATTACTGATAAATATTGGTACACGGAGCCTCGACTCTTCAAATTAGGTAATTTAATTTACATCATAGAAAATATTTCTCTATGTGATTAACAGAAATGAAATGGTGACTTGCCAGAAGTTCCTAGAGTTATTGGCCACCGATATGTTGAGTATTCAGCTAACAAGTCATTTTAAATTTCAAGATATACGCTTCGGGGGTGTATTCATAATTTTAATAAAGCAATATAGATGTTCGCAATGATAAAAAACATGCAAAAATCTTATGTTTTGAAGGGTAGACCTTAACTGTCATTCTTGTCAGAAAAACCACTTTTTGTTGGCCTCACTGACCTTAGACTGAACTCCTCTATTGGATTAATGGCGGGAGATTCTGCACTAAAAAAAGTGAATTTAACATTGAAGATAATCATGATGAAACCTGGACCATTTCTGGGGACATAAATTATATACTACGTTGTATGTAAAAATATAGAAGACAATAATAATTTGACGTGTTGCAATTTGAAGTGTGTCGCTTGTAAAATATGTATTCATGCTTTTAAATGTAGCTGTATTACTATGTATTTCGGTACGGAAAATCCAAAAATTTTCATAATTTCACGATAAAAGGCATAGTTTTCGAAAAAATTCGATTTTTCGGTTTTTGGAGAAAAATGTGAAAAACGGGTGTAGTCAAGGTATCGTCGAAACGGTCAATTTATATGTATTTTGGGTCGGAAAATCCGAAAATCACATTTTTTTTTCGATAGAAAATATGATTTTTCGAAAAAACCGGATTTTTTGAATTTTTAACAGTTTTTAGAAGAAAAAAAAAGAAACGGGTGAATTTTTTCCTCTCTTTCTCCCCTCCTTTTTCTTCTTTCTTCTTCTTCTTCCATCCACCTATTACAACTATGTTACAAATTCTAACCTAACTTAATTTTTTTTTAAATCTATTAAAAATTGAATAACTTTTTTCCATATAAAAATTAAGTGACGTTAAACTGAAAATCATGGAACGTGACAATAAGTAGTTCGATTCAAATGTAGTGCAGAATCTCCCGCCATTAATCCAATTACTTGGACTTGCGCAGTTGATGGAGCCGCATCGTATGTTTACCCGCTCCTAATATAACCTATAAAATTATAGATATCTCGTAATCGTAGAAAACGACACGTCTTCACATGTAGAAAGCGATAACTATCAATTTTTTCGACAAGTCGTGTAGAATAGAGTCTATAGTGTGCAGAGTCCCAGCTGCTGAACGTGGATGATGTAAATTGTCAACTGTCAAATACTTCTAGTCGACTTTCACTTTGTCCTAATCAACTTGGATAGTCAAGTAGGATTTAACAGCAGAACGTACTTTGAATCTGGCAACAAGGGCTTCTGACATTGGTTTAATTAAAGCAGTTTATTTAAATCTGAAAAAATTCTTAAAACTAAATTTCATAAATATTTATAGCTTTTTGAGATAAATATCGTTATCATGGAAAAATATATATTATTCTTATCCCTCCTGATATGAATTCACTTGTTAATTCATACCCATGAAACTAGCCCATTGCCCTTTTAATACTGTATTCGTTTTTCTCAATATTTAAAAACTCTATGTATGTTTGGTTGCCTACACCACAGGCAACTGAAATAATGTAAGATGCGCGTTGGGTTGCATGTAGAAAAATAGTTGATTAATGCATGCACGAATTAATGGGCTCATTAATGTATTATTTTGTCTAATTTTGAGAAGGTTAATAGCATTATGTTAATACACGGCCGACAGAAAAGTTTATTA
>CAJUYI010006838.1:0-13066 GCA_910591695.1 Galerucella pusilla
GTTTTTTTTTATTCAAATCAATTCAACCAAAAAGTCAACATCCTGAGGTCTCACGACTTACCGATGTGAATATTCATTTATAATTATTTAACCATTTCCTTTGTGCTACCAGTCCCAGTTTTATCATTTTTAAACTTTTCAGTACCTACCTTCTAAAAATTCAAGTATGTGTTATGGCATTTTGACTCTAAGGGTCACTTGTATAAACTGTGGTTGCTAATAGACATTAGAATTTATGACGCTTTGTTGTGTTTTTATAAAATAAAATATCACGTGGTAACTAACTTTAAAACTTCTTTCAAATTTGATCTAATATGTTTATACAAGTGCACGCAATAGTCGACGAGTATCATTGTTCAAGTAGCATCTCAAAGGTACTGTTGGTATAGTTCTTTTCAATATCTAAGAAAACGACATGAAATAAAGTCATAAAAGTATTAGCCGTGACAGGGTTGTATTTATTTTGTTAGTTAATAATAAATTAGTACCTGAAAACACTAAGACTTTTGGGTCATTCTTATTATAACTACTTTATTTTTCATCTTTTTCAACAGGTTTATCATGTCGGTCACCAAATTACACATAAAATTTAGCTTAATTTAAAATATTGGGAACCAACTCACACATTTTTTCTGACCCTTTATGATATGGGAACCAAATTACATGCGCCCCTTAAAAAATTGTACAAATGCTAATTTTGATTGGGATGTGCAAGATAATCTTTGGGAAAGGATCATTCTTCCCCTTGACAACGTAAATTCTAACCACCGCCTATTTCCTAGACAAAAACGACGATTTAAAGTCCTGATTTAGTACAAAGTGACTTTTTTCGAAGTTTTGCAGATACTTTTCATTCATTTGTTGGTCTAATATTTATCCCATTACGGCAGTCAGCCACCGCATTTTTTAAACGAATTTACGACCGAATTGAATTGTTTTAAAGTGTGAATAAAGAATAAAGAAGTGAGAGCAATAAACCAGAAAACATTTCCGTCGACGACAATTTATTCGTTTATTTAATTGAACGTGGACGTTAAAAGTGACCTCCAGTTTCAGTTTTCATTGTCGGATGGTGAAGCTATTTTTGCACCATATTAAGATGTTTTCGACGCACAATCTAGACGGTATTTCGACCATCCGGCCAATGGTATTTTGTATTTTTACTTATACCGGGTTGAATCACTTAGTTCGCTTCATGGAATTCAGGTCAACAATCTAAGGTTGGTCAATGGTCGAACAAGAGAGGAAGAATTCAACTGGAAAATTATTTCGGATTCTTTGAACTCGAAAAAAATAGCCATAACAATATCTTATGACTCGTTAGTGCTTGTTTGAATGGTTATGATTTTTTGTTTTCTATTTCAACGGCATTAGGATGGGGATTGAGACATCCGGTAAATAATATCAGTCAAAGAATCGTTCAGAGGATGGTCAAAATGTCATTGGAAGTCGTTTAGAAATAGTTTTTTATAATTTCTTATAATCTTTCCAAATATATTATATAAAATAATTTTGGGCTTCCAGTATTCACAAGAACAAAACAGAAAAGTATTAGAAATGGAGCTAGTCTTTAACCAATTATTTAATTTTAGATATCTTTGGACATCCTGTATTTTTAATATCAGTCAAGATTCGTTGACAATACAAAGTTTTTAAAATGTCATTAGGAGTGGATCAAAATATTATTTAAAACGGTTTTCGATATATAAAAGATAATTTTGGACGTCCAGTATATTATATCAGTTCGTATAGAAAATGGTGAAATTTTTAGAAACATCAGTAAAAGTGTGTTGGGAAGGAAATTGAGTTAGTTTTCAAACAATTGCTTTTTTTCTCAATAAGTAAGATACTTAACTTGGGACATCTGGTATGTAATGTTAGTCTAGATTCGTTTAGACTGTTAGAAGATTTGTTAAAAAATATTAAAATGTCAATGGAAGTGGATACGAATAGAATTTAAAACAGTTTTCGGTGAACTATTTTATATTTTCCAGTAATTGAGACACTTTTTTAGAGACATCATCAAAATTTTTTAATCTTTTTAAGAAATTGAGATATCGTGGGACATCCGGTATAAAATATTAGTCAAAATAAAAACTAGCGGGGTCAAAATATCGAACAAGGAAATTGCCACATATATTCACTATCCACATTCATATCCGGTAAAATTAACTCATCTTCTATCAAAAAAACTGTTTGTTTAAATATTTTAAATCCATCTCTAGAGAATCCCTGCCTTGCCAGATCGATGGATTGACGTAAGTTGGGCTAGATGATTAAATTTTTTTACTTAGAAGCTTCATCATCATACAAATAATGTTTGTTGTTAGTGACTCAAGAGACACTAAAAACTTGTATGTGACAAACATTTTTAAAGGATATATTTTGCAATTGATGATGATGCACGGATGAAGGAATAATAAACATAACAGTAAAGCACAAAGCTATGTACTAACATTAGTTTAGAAATCACCGTATCACGACCGAATTGAATTGAAGATAATTTTGACAAGGTATAAAATATTACAGCTGACTCATTGCTCTATAAAAATCCGCGCTTTAAACTAATATTTTACTCCAGAGTGTACCAGCTGACTCGCATTGGATTTAAATCTGTCTTCCTCCAAATTTCCAGAGAATAAATTAGATCGCATTGCCGTTCTTAAGCTGCTTTTTTGTTAAGTCGAACAGATTCCATTTCAGGAAATTAACTGAGAAGATAGACTACACAAATAAAAAATAGTCTGTAGAAAAATTTGCTTTTGCATGCATATTGAAAACCAGCTGTTTTTGATCTCTATATCCGAAATAAAAACGACAGCCCACTTCAATCAACTTGCACATCCTTTTATTGTTGCATTATCAAAACTTTATAGGTCCTTGACCTCAGTTCTTTGTCGTTCAACAATTAAACAAAAATTGTTGCTTGCAAAAATTTGTTAATAATATAAAAATCATTCAGTAACTTAAGAATATTGACCTATATTTTTTTAGAGTCGATCAAAGTGTATTAATGAAGTTGTCGTTTTCATTAATATACCACAGACTACTGTTTGATACTAAAACTGTGGGTGAGACACCAGATGTGGACAGACGTAGATGTGTCTTACTGTTGTTGGTTGTGTCTCACTTGCCATTGACGTAGTATTACGAATATACTGACAATGTTGTATGCACAGTTTTATTTTGTATCTTTTAGTTCAATCTCCCAGAGCTTGAACCCCTTAAGCTACATCCTCAATCAATCTACTAGCGAAGTGGCACTTCCCATCCACCCATCCTCAATCCTGTCAATTCAGTCTGCCTGAATGTAATCGCACATGCGCATTTTCATTGTTATTTTAAGGTAACGAGGTAATTAAAAAGTTCAACCCTGTAAATAAAAGCAGTTACTCCTTATCAAAGACAACAAATTAAGATATTAGAAAATAATGTATGTTTGTTTATGAAGATAATAGAATAAAATAAGGTTAGGGTACCTAAATTATTTTCCCCATGATTAAATGCGCATGACACAATTCGGCACGTACCGAAAAAGCATGCAGCTTGCAAGCTTGCATTTCCAAGTCGGCGAGCATGTCAGCACGAAATTGAATTGAGGATTCACGTTTGCTTGTAGACCAGGATCGATAATTTTTTAAACCAAAAAAATAATAGTATGATGAAACCCATTGGAGGAGTAAGATAATATAAAAAAATAAAAGAAAAAATACTTTACGGGCGATCTGAGGTCGAGAAGTGGAAGGGGAAGTTTTTTTTTCTCAATAATCCAACACTTTTACATTCCAAATAAAAGTTTTGAAGAAGCTCACGTGAGATTAGGGGAGGGGAGAGGGTGTTGAGGAAAATCTCACGATATCTCACCAAGGGGCGAAAGGGGGTCGAAAAATTTTCTAAAACGCCTCGCGTAATTAATGGACGCCCCTTAAGGAATATGACGGAAGCATTTTGGGGAGAACCGAGGGGAAAAAATAATACAACCATTACAGCTACTCAAAATCCCCCGATTAAACTAATGGCATATAGATACGAAGCTTTTGGAATGGTAGTGCAAAATATAGGAAATGGTACAAAGATTTAGTTCCAGCGCACAGGCACATAGAAACATTTTTAAATTTAACATTTCACATTAAAAAGCGAAAAACAAGATAATACAAGCGGGGATTTCGTATGCTTGAAGATGTTTAAATTTTCCACTGCAATACGTTGTTTTCCACTTTCCAATGAAAAATGCTTCATTATACTAGATTGAAATTAAAATTATTCTCACGTTACCGACGTATAAGCCACAACGTTATATTTATTGCTCAAATGGTGTATGTAAAATTATCTTGCATGTTATGACTTAGTGTGTGGCCTAGGCTAAAAAGAACCATTTATGTCATAGACAATGAATATAGTATACTCGATGAGTAGCGAGGCGTCTACATCATTAGAATTTATATCATAAAATTGATTTGGGGAGACACAATCAGTTAGTCATATTTTTTTTGGTCTGCATGCGATTTTCAAAAAGACATCAGTCAGTCTCGACAGACGCAAAAAAAATTTCACATAAAAGTTATAGACAGAATCAAGGTTCATATTTCAAATTTATTTTCTAATATGAAAGGTTCAGTTGTCAGTATTTATATTTTTTTATATTGTGTTGTAAATTTTATATTGTCGTAATTTATCAATTTTCAAACTATGTCGCTTTGTCCATACAATTTGTGACAGACAATAAAGCTTATCTCTCTTCCGCTCTTTCAAAGTTGTACTTTTTTAAAGGAAACACACCAATAACGTATTACATTGAATTTGAATCCTTCATTTTTCCCATTCCAGCATCATGGGTATTTGTACAGTTATGGCCTTTTTTATGGCAAAATTTTGATACAATTGTCACCCTTTCTTTCACAGCCAAGAAATTTTAGTGTTTGTATAGTTTTACCTTACTTCATCAAGTTTTTTCTAGCATTTTTTGTATATAGGACTCATTTTAATGATTGTCTCGCTTAATGGAACATTCTGTATTTTATATCATTTTCATAAACTACATAAAAAATATAGTTTTGGTATGTGAAGCTCCTCACTCGCGTCTTTAAATTTTATATTTAACTTTTATTCGTATCTTTATAAACGGACTATAAGTTGATATACTGTATACTGTATGTCTAAAATTCCTTTTTAACTTCTCGTTTCACTCTTTCATTAATGTTCTTCATCAACTTAATAGTTTCTTCCTTTACTATTCTTTAGTCACTACTTCTCGATTCTTCGATATTCTTAATTACATTATGATTTACCACGACTATTGATTTTCATTTTTATAAATAGTATTCGATACTAATAATAAATATACTATTACTTATTTCACCAAGAATCTTGCACCGTCGATTAGTAAAATGTCAAACGAAACATCAAATCGCTTTCACGTCCACCTTATTTTCTAAATTTAGTCCCCAATGCTCAAAATAATATTCGATACGCATTACACGAACTTTTTAAATCCAACCGGATTACCCTCGTATGTATAAATTGATGGTTGGCCGTGAAGGCAACTACTTTTAACGCAACAAGATACATTAACGAATAACAAAAAATTTCACTTCACGATGAATCATTACCCGACAATCTCGACATAATATAGTACTTTTCTTCGGGTCGTACTAAATGTGAATGTTAGTGAACTAGCATTAACTATATACACACTAATTATTAGTATCAGAGAACGTTGAGAATGGACTTAAATGGAACGATTAGAAGGTAATAAAATGTTTTACAACTTCCTGTTAGTAGTAACAAAGAGAAGAATTCATAGAACGGAAAGGTTAAAGGGCAACACCGATCCCTAAAGAGATCGTGTCATAACAATCTGATGTTATTGAGAAGTTTATAGTGTGTTGAAAACGTTTATTTTGGGGGAATGGGGTGTTAAACCAATATCCGGTTTTTGGTATTTTATTAGTACTTCTTTGTAATTTTTTTTTAAACCGAATATTTCAGGAAAAAACTGGCAATAATGTTTGATTTAATTTACCAATAATCTCATTTACAAATATAAGGACTTTTTCAATTTGTCTGCTATATAAAAACAGTACACTCTGGTATAATTGCCACTTGCCTCATCCCCACAAAAATTGAATTGAATTGAAAATAATTTAAAAAGTGTTTCCTATTTAGTATAAAAATTATCGGTGTGGATGGATTCGGTCCCGGCAGGTCATAGATTAAAATGTGTAAATTTTAATCCCTTTATCTATAGGCGTATTGGGTCCCAATGGTACTTAACTACCTGAAGATATTCTTCGGGGAAATGTACCTCTTTTCGGAAATCCAATCCTCCCTCTTTTTATTGTATCTGAATGTTTATTTCATTCATTGTTTATATTTCATCGAGTGCATTTCATATTTCAGATCAATTTGTCTGTTGTTTTAAACATTTTAAAAATGAATATAAATATTATTTTAAGTGAAAAAGGAAAACAAATGTTAGTGATAAATAACTTTAAATATAGTTTTCAAAAGTGCTAAAAAGTGGAGAAAGGCGTTGGATATGTACAAATAAAAAGTGTAAATCATATATACTTAGTTTGGGTGAATCGAAAGATATAACTTTGACAAAACATATTGAAGAGCATTGTCATAGCGCAAATATAGAAAAATTGAATCGCCAAATTGTAAGCTCTTCATGCAAACGCAAGGCAGTTGAAGACTTGTCCGAAAAGCCTGCAAAAATTATTCGTCGTGTACTTCAAGAGAATCTGCCATCAACCATTACAACAAATGACGTAGCAAATATTAGAAGGTATATGTACTGCTCCCGTAGGAAAATGCAGCCGGCATTGCCAAAAAACATCGATGAAACTTTCGATATTTTAAAAAACAAAAACATTGGAACAAATACTGGTGAACCATTTATCTTATTTAGTAATAAAATAGACCAGATCGTTGTATTTTCATGCAAGTCAAATATTGAATTTTTGGGAAAAGTTAATCGAATTTATTTAGACGGCACATTTAATTATTGTCCACAATTTTTTTGCCAATTCTTTACTATACATGGATATTTTAATGGACACTACATTCCCTTAGTGTTTTCATTGTTGCCTAATAAATGTAGTTCAACTTATCAAAAATTATTTAATATTCTCGAAGATATCGCTTTAAAACACTCTACTAGCTTACATATCACCCTTGAGTATCTATACTCAAGGATATCACTGAGGCAGTTATAGATTTTGAAATAGGTATTCATACTGCTATTCAAAAAGTTTGGCCAAAAGCCCATGTTATTGGCTGTCGATTTCACCTTGCACAGTCATGGTATAAAAAAATACAAAAATGTGGTTTAATATCAATGTACAGCGAGGAATCTTCTGAAGTTGGTAGATGGCTAAGGATGACCTTTGCTTTAACGTATTTACCTCCTAGGGAAGTGAGTGATTGTTTTATTTTTGATTTGCTTTCAATAGCACCAGACCAGGAAAACATAAAAAAATATTGCGATTATTTAATTGAAAATTATATATCTGAAGAATATTTATTTCCTCCATCCCTTTGGGCAAAAAATTCAGCGGATCTTACTCGCACTACGAATGCCTGTGAATCCTTTCATAGCCATTTTAATAATTCTTTTTATAAAGCCCACCCGAATATATTTGTTTTTATTGAAAAACTAAAAGAATTTCAAATGGAGACCTATGTTAAAATGCAAAGTACACATATTATGTATAAAACGCGAAATAATAAAATAAAAAATCGCGAAAATTTCATAGCAAAAAAAATTGACGAATATGAAAAAGGAAAAATAAGTCGATTTTTTTTCATTAAATGTATCTCATTTTATTGTTCTATTAATAATTAATTGTATATGTATATATATAATATATCTTATGTATATGTGTTTCTATTTTATTTTTACCTTTTTTTTAAATCCTAAAATGTATACCTTTACAATAATATTTCAATGTAATAAATATATCAAATTTTTAAATTAGTTTTACTACCTGTTTTTCATTTGGTTTAACAACAGGTGGCTGGGACCGAATCCATACATTATTATTCAGGTAGGACTAAAGTTCGGGACCCAATAAGCACGCTATTTTTGAACTACCTGCTACTTGGGACCCAATAAGCATATGCCCAAAATTATAGCCATGAGAAAACTCTACTGATTTTGTTTGTGTGAATGTAAATGATAGTGACATTGATTGAATTAATTTCGATTGAAGAACAGATGACATCTTAAGAATTAATACTTTTCGAAATTCAAAATGAATAAAAAAAATGATTAGTCCTAAAACTTAGCCTTGAGACACACAACTATACTTATTGGTAGATTTTCCGAATCTGTATAATTTGCCCCTACCATTTTAATAATAATAATAAATGTCTTCATTTGGTATCTATAGATTTTCAAACTTGAAAAGATACATTATATAAAAATATTAAGATGGATTATTGCTGCATAAGATATTCCGTCCATCGTGTAGGATTATGTGAGGAAACCATGGAATGTAGGAAAGATCTTCAGTTATAAGAAATACCAACTAAAATGTTTCATTTAAACACAAATAGATTTACATAAGATATGATTTATTTTTTTCAAGGTCACTAACTATACATTTAAAAAAATAACCACTATTTAATAAAACGTTCTAGAAATTCCAGTGGATTGAAAAAACAACTTTCAAGTCTTCTAAATGTGGTTTAATAACTGTCTGCTTCGGCTGTAAATTAATTCGAACTTTTTAATTGGTAGTTTTACAATAAAAACATAAAAAAAGCTATAAAACCGATGGTAGGTAATTTGTGAAAACCAGAATCTAAAAAACAAAAACCCCTCAAGATAGGTGTTTATAAAAAGATTTGCAGATGAAGCAGGGCAAAGAAATTCTTTTATTCTAAGATCAACGTACCTACAAATTAAAATTGTTGGCAGGATAAAACATTTCGTTTATATGCAATACAAGGATTCATTGCAAATTGCAAGTAAAAATAATTTTTGGGATTCAATTCCCTTTGTTTCATTTCAATTTAAAAATTTGAACTCCGTTCTTTGGTACCTGAACCTAACTAAAGGGTTTACATTATTTCATGTCAAAAATTTATTTAAAAAAAATTATTGGTACCGAGATTTAAGAGCATACAAAATTGAAGAAGAAACAAATTAAATATATAATTTATATTCTTCACAGGGTATGTTGCACATTGCATTCTGTTTTATTAAATATTATTGCGAACAAAAATTTTCTATATTGATCTCACTAAAGTAGCATTCCTAAATATCAACCGAACCCGGTATATTATCATTCATAGCTAAGTTGCGCATACAGCAAATATCGTACTTTGGATAAAACTTTCATTGCCTCCGATAGCCGTGATCGTCTAGTGGTTAGGACCCCACGTTGTGGCCGTGGTAACCCAGGTTCGAATCCTGGTCACGGCAATGTGTAAAAACATTGTCACGGAGGAGGTATTTTTTTTTATAAACTAGAAAATCTATTTTCAAATATATATTTTCGTTAAAATTGGTATGTAAATATTTTATACTATGACTTATTTTAAGATCGTGGAATTGAGTTTACCTGTAATTTATGAAATGAAAGAATTATTTTTTGATTTGTGTGAGTGTGAGTGAGTGAAACTTTCATTCTATAGCCTAGAAATTTTTCGTCTATCGCATGTCGCGTTAAGGAATTAATGGAGTTTCTAAACGTAGTATTTTGAAATGTCAGATCAGGTTTTATAATGGTTAAAAGTTCTTGAAAGTTTTCATAGCTCATTCGAAAATATTGAAAACATTTCTCCTCTTGGTCTACTAGCTGAGGAAATAAAGTGGCAAATTCACTTTCAGTTTTCCTCTTTGTACAAATGTCATTTATCCATTTTCTTTTTCTTTTTTGTTCAACAGAATGATGTTTTTCCTCTTCTTCGCACAGTAAACTTATTATAATTATTTTATTTAGAGTCTCTGAATCCATGGCTAATAACCGACAAGCGACCTATGACTGGCAAAAATTTTTTAGCGACTAGTGCGCGATACCCAGGTAAAATTGCCGGCCGCCGTGGCCCGTTCCGTTAACGGCTGTTGCCGGTAAGTGTTGCCGGTAAGTGCGCGCGAGCCTTTATAATCGGTCGCGGAGTAGGGGTAAAGTGAAAGCTCGAGTGAAAGTCGCAAGGTCAATTTGGCTTCACCCATGGCTCGCATCAGCTGCCAGGCCTGCCACATCTACGGAATTCAGAAGGTGTCTACGGAATCTCTGAAAAGTCTCTAAAATCTACGGAATTTCAATAACAATGATAATAATTACTACGTACTATTGTACTGTTTGCTCCGAGCTCTCTGAGTAACTTATTTCGAAAAACAATTAATAAAAAACTTCAAAAACTGGAGAAATAAGGAATACGATGATAGCGATAATTAAACTTATATTTCTAACAACAAATTTTTCAAAGAAGGAACGTCTTTTAGTTTATTTTCCTCCAATTATTTTAGATAGAGCATTTTTTAGTTTATTATGTTTTTGTAAAAGTTGTTATGAAGCATTTTTTATTTTGTTTTCATAAATTATATATTATACGTTTATATTCACTATTTTTATTCCAAGCCCGTACATTTTAAAATGATTATGTTTACTCTATGCTGAAGCCATAGAAATATAAATAATTTCTATGGTTGAAGCTCGATTCTTGATCTACGGAAATTCTACGGAAATTTACGATTCAATATACGGATATTTGATCAGGTGCATGTGGCAGCCCTGTCAGCTGTGAATATTAGGCTAAGCTCAGACGTACCACAGCGACGCGTCACGACAACTGCATAATAATTGTGGTTGTTAGAGGGCGGAAGTCGTGGTTATATTCAAAAATGCAATAGAATTAAAGAAGTAGACTTCTTGAAGTTGATCTCAGCGACGGTCGCTACCTGTGGACGGTATCACCCACAAACTTGTCGTTGTTAGTGGTCCAATGCAAAACAAATGGACGACAGACCGTCTTCGCCTTTTTCAAACTCCATACTGAAACTGATGAACACCAATAGATAACATATGAACACTACCGAACACCATTGTCGTTAATTGAAGTCCGAACGAACTACTAATAATTTGTTGGCAAAGTGTCGTCGTCTTCAACGACAGATGACAACAAAAACACAAAATAGTCGCGTCGCTGTGGTCCGTCTGAGCTTAGCCTTAGGTTTACTCGTCGTCTGCACCGTGGTCGGCACTCCCATGTAGTGCTGATAAAGACATGAAGAAAAACGTTAAAAGACACCTTACAGTGGTCACGCGAATTACCAAGATTTAGCTGACGTCTCGGCAGATAACAACATTATCCTGAGGTGGGTTAAAGGGCACGACAGGAGTAAAGGAAATCGCATTGCTGATTCTTTAGCCAGGGAAGCCGCTGGACTAAAAATTCTGGGACCCAGTGACACCTACGGCCTAACGACTTCGACAATTGCGGAACTAGCCAAACGTTACACCCATGCTCAATCCCTTAAGAGATGGGATGGAATCAAAGGATGCAGTTTTGCCAGGATCACCCTGGGCGACCCTCGGAAGCTGGCGCCGAAGAAATATTTGGCGATGACCAGGAAAAACCTACGTTTAACAGTAGGATTTCTGACTGGTCACTGTTAACTAAGTAAACACCTCCATACTATGGGGCTAGTGGACACACCTCTATGCAGGATGTGTGAACAGGAAGATGAAACTGTCAGGCATGTCTTATGCGAGTGTCCGGAGTTATCGTCAATAAGAGAGTGTGTGTTCGGTGAGTCTTGGCCTACACCTGCCGATATAAAGGAGATGTCTCCCAGTGACCTGTCCACCTTCCTGAGAAGGACAGGATGGACAATGACCTAGGAGGACAACTCGTCGGGAGGATGTACAATGGGTCACATCTGGCCTAAGTGCTGTGAGCCTACACTCTCACCCTCCCTACTCTACAGATACAGATACCTTCGTAGTTTGTTGTTCATACGGGGGCTGATATAGTATATTGTGTGTCACAAGGGCAGAAAATAAGCTGTAGCAGCCCAAGACTATTAGATAGTTAAGATCTGCTAAAGCGTTTCCTGAATTATAATTAATTATTTAGGTATGAATCCTGTGCATTGTTTAAATTGCGATTTATTGAAGTAAAAACTTATTCAGACGCGTTGTGTGATTTTTGGTTGTGATAAAAATTATTTGTTGAACCATTCAAGTTTTAAGGAATGTTAATTTATTAATAAAAATTTCCATTTCCATTACGATAGCGAAAGTGTCCTTCTACCATGAGCGTGCGATAGAATTTTGTAATGGATCAATCTGTTTGTAAAAATTTCCTATCCCGTATGCTTACGATTAGTTTATTTCTACACCATAATAATATGTAATTTCCCATTTGAATTAAAAAAGTTGTGGATATTTTCGTTTAAATTGGAAGTAAATTATCATCAAAACAGTCACATGAATGTTATCATTTTTGTTTTAAAGATATTCACCTTGTTCCCAGACCTATAATTATACTTACCCAATAATTGCAGTATTCGAATGAAAATGTCAAGGTTTCGGAAAATTTAATCAAGAAATTATTTAAAATTATTTCAAGACGTTCAACGCTCGGTTCAACGCTAGTGATTTCATTCAGGTCATGTTTATTTTTGTTATAATTCGCGGCCAGTGACTCCGTAAGAATTTTTTTCCCTGGAAAATAATTCGGGTATCAATACTGAAATTTTTTCTCGAATTTTTCAAAGTACCCAAAAATTTTGCGAAAAGTAGGTAATAGATTTTTGTGGTTTCCTAATTCAAAAGATAACGATGATCGCCCCCGGCTGCTAGTTCTAGTAACTCCGGCTGCCAGTTTCAGCATCATAACATTTCTTCAAAATTCTAAACTATATGCACAATTGATAATGAAGGGGAAGACCGAGGGGAAGACCTATCATCAAATGTTGCAGAACAAATCAGAAGAACGAAAGTATTACATCAATAGGTATGATCAATGATTTTGAAAAACTGCTCCATGATATTTGTACGCATACTACTACTACTACTAAATGTGCAGGCGAGCCTTGTCCTGGACA